>JAODAL010030177.1:0-50380 GCA_025379985.1 Phyllomedusa bahiana | reverse complement strand
CCGCTGGCCCCACCGCGGGGGGCCCCATCCGACGCTGCCTCTCCCTCCGTGGCCACAGCGCCATGCCGTGCCGCCCAAGCTGCCGAGGGCGCAGGCTGAAGAGGCACGGAAGCGCCTCGCCGGGGCCCCATTAACGGTGACGTATAATGTGCTTATTTTTAACGTTTACCTGCCTAGTGCCCCTATATACTGCCTGTGCCCCTATAATGCCTGCCTGTGGCCCCCATATAACTGCCTGTGCCCCATAATCCTGCCTGTGGCCCCCATATACTGCCTGTGCCCCCTATAATGCCCTGCCTGTGGCCCACTTGCCGTGCCCATATCCTGCCTGTGGCCCCCATATACTGCCTGGCCCCCATACCTCTGTGCCCCATATCTCCTGCTGGCCCCCATATACTGCCTGTGCCCCCCATATACTGCCTGTGGCCCCCATATCCCTGCCTGTGCCCCTATAATGCTGCCTGTGGCCCCATATCCCTGCCTGTGGCCCCCATATCAACTGCCTGTGGCCCCATATCCCTGCCTGTGCCCCATATCCCTGCCTGTGGCCCCCATATACTGCCTGTGCCCCTACAACCTGCCTGTGGCCCCCATATACTGCCTGTGCCCTATATACTGCCTGTGCCCCATATACTGCCTGTGCCCCTATATACCGGCCTGTGGCCCCCATATACTGCCTGTGCCCCTATATGCCTGCTGTGGCCCCCATATATTGCCTGTGCCCTATAATGCCTGACTGTGGCCCCCATATCTGCCTGTGGCCCCATATACCTGCCTGTGGCCCCCATATACTGCCTTTGCCCCTCTATGCCTGCCTGTGGCCCCCAATATACTGCCTGTGCCCCTATCATGCCTGCCTGTGGCCCCCATATCCTGCCTGTGGCCCCCATATACTGCCTGTGCCCCTATATTCTTGCCTGTGCCCCCATATACTGCCTGTGCCCCTATAATGCCTGCCTGTGGCCCCCATATCCTGCCTGTGGCCCCCATATCCTGCCAGTGGCCCCCATATACTGCCTGGGGCCCCCATATTACTGCCTGTGGCGCCCATATTCTGCCTGTGGCCTCCTTATCCCTGCCTGTGGCCCCCTTATTATGCCTGTGGCCCACATATACTGCCTGTGCCCCTATAATGCCTGCCTGTGGCCCCCATATCCCTGCCTGTGGCCCCCATATCCCTGCCTGTGGCCCCCATATACTGCCTCAGTGCCCCTATATTCTGCCTCAGTGCCCCTATATACCTTCTTGTGGCCCCTATATACTGCCTCAGTGCCCCCATATACTGCCTGTGCCCCCATATACTGCCTGTGCCCCCATATACTGCCTGTGCCCCCCTATATACTGCCTGTGCCCCCTATATACCTGCCTGTGCCCCATATACCTGCCTGTGGCCCCATATACTGCTTTAGGCCCCTATATACCTAACTGAGGGGACTGCTATACCTATAATTAAGGAGTTGCTGGAAATGTGAGGATTCTAAGATATTTGTGTCCAAATCCTCAGGGACGAGTATTGGCCGGGAGCAATCAGCATGAAGGTGTGAACCGGATGGAGAAGAGAAGGGAAGGCGAACGACGCTGATCAGAAATGATGTCTCCGGTGAGTCACTAAATGTAACTGCAGTGTAATCACTTATATGTCTGCAGAGTCTACATACAGCTAGTAACTACCACTATATGGTCACTGTATGGCGGTGGTATATAATAGTAATCAGAGCCTGTGTACACTGATATCCCACATGTGGGAGTCCTGCAGATTATTTTGATCCTTATGTAGTAATAGTTTTGGTCTTGGTTATGTAGAGGGTATTAATTAACAATACACTAGTCTGGTAGATTTAGCTCCATGTTCGGTGGATTAATAGGTGACTGTTTAGGTATTGTATCCATTATAAGATGATAAGTATTCTGAAAAAGTATAACTTGTCCTTGGATTGATATTTACTGTACAGTGACTTGTCTGACGGATAATGGACGTGATCTTGTTGTGGGGACGTGCAAGAAAATTAGTGACAGGAACAGAAGGTTATTTTCCTGTAACAAAATAACATCCACAGTTCACACTGAGAGCGTGAAAAATTCGTGTGAACAGCCATGTGCCCGATACGCCAGAAAAACACAAAGGGCCCGAGCCCCGGATGTTTTAGGACCCTAGCAACGCCCCTGCCCGCCGCTAAGGGCTGTAGCGTGGAACAGGGCGTGCATCCAGGGCCCTCGGGTCAGGACACCCGGAGGAGTGCCGAAGCTCCAGGAACTGGCAAGTACCCAGAAAAAGGCTAACAGAGGGAGGTAAAGAGTTTTGAATCACCCATCTGAGTGACCTGGCAATACAGCCCCCCCCCCCTCCTCCTTCTCCCACACCTGCAGCTAGTGGCGGGAACAGTGGCCATATTGGAGGGGATATCATGAAACGCACAGGGAAAGACAAAAAGATCCCCAGAGAGACTCTCAGTCCTCCCCAGGTGCAGCAAGACCACCACTGTCTCAAACAGTTCCTGACGTTGTTGACCATACCACCCTCTTGTCTAGGACTCTGACACTTGATAATAACACTAGTTGTCTTATAGGGTACACTGCCAAACATTACCCTTGAGATAAAAGTTCTAAGAGGAATTTTCTGCGGACAGACTCTTGCTCTCATATAACAATCCCATGCTCGTGCTTCCAGGCACAGTTAACCTCGAGATAAACGCCGGAAGACATTGCTATTCTGCTACTCGTGCACTACTGGCAAGCTCTTGTTTTCATACAACAATCCCAGCCCCTTCTTCCCAGGACATATTGCCACACCTTACCCTTGAGATAAAGAGCCTGAAGGGACATTTCTTCTGTTACCTGTGAATTGCTGGCAGACTTCTGATTTCACATATCACTCCCAGCTCCTGCCTTCCAAGGCGTACTATCCCGCACAGCCCTTAAAATACTACCCTGAAGGGAAATTTCTTCTGCTACTTGTGCATAGCTGACAAGTGTCAGTGTTCATATATTGACATTAGCTCCTGCTTTAAAGCCTAAACTTGAAAACTCACTTATCTCTAATATCACCCACGCTATAAAAAAAAGCTAATAATCTGTCAATAAC
This sequence comes from Phyllomedusa bahiana, assembly GCA_025379985.1. Taxonomy (NCBI): domain Eukaryota; kingdom Metazoa; phylum Chordata; class Amphibia; order Anura; family Hylidae; genus Phyllomedusa; species Phyllomedusa bahiana. The sequence goes on along the minus strand of JAODAL010030177.1, from coordinate 47,298 downwards.
ACGATAATACACGGTGTTACTTGGCAAAAAAAAAACTCATTCTTTCACGTAAGCCATATCAGCTCATCCATGAACACAGCCTGCAAAGCGCAACACCCACCTACTTACTCTGCAGTGCATGGACACTCATTTAGAAGCCTCTGCTGCCATCCATTGCTGCCAAGCCCTTGATACCACTCAGACGCCCGCTGCAACACCTCTGACCTACTATATGGTCAACAACTAACAATGTAAACGACTTATCATAGCTTAGCTCATCCGTCCATAATATCTCTACCTCTGCTCCAAATACTTAAAGAGTATGAAGTATCTAACTGCTGGAACCCCAACTACAGCAAAGAAACAACATCAACAAAAAAAGCAACCTTCCCAGGAGCGTTCAGATCGCCCAAATTCCCCCATTAGCCTCCGCTCCAGGACTAAAGAAAACCCACAATTTCAAGGGAAATCAATACCTTGCTCCTTCCAGACCCCTACAATGGTGTCTCAGGTTGGAGATAATCTACACTCAGGACAGTGGCCCTCACCTTCTAGCCCAGCAAGTCCATTCCAGGGTGACCAGCATTAGGCAGCCTCCATAGCCCAAGAGGTATCTAATCTCATCATGCCACTCCTGTATAAAAGGCTAGACCTCTTCCAAACCTCAGTTAATTCGGTCTTAACACAAATTGCGAATAATACGCAAAGGATAAGCTAACTTGAAACTCGCACGGCTACATGTGAATCGAATCTAACCCTCCAGCAACAAACCCTCCACTCAGCAAGAACAACATATTAGATTGCTACAGGAAAAAATAAAAATAAAAATCCGACAACATGGAGAACAGCAAACTCGAAAGCCGCAGGAGTAATTTGCGATTTATAGGTATACCAGAAGTGGTTAAAGGAGAAGATCTAACGCGCTTTGTAGCAATTGACATTCCAGCAGCTCTAAACTTGGAATTTTCGCAGGAATTACCTCTCGCTGAACGTGTGCATCGCATGGGAGCCGTACAACAAGGCAGCCGAGCATGGCCACGACCCACAATTGCAAAATTTCATCACTATGTGGTCAAAGAGCAAGTCGTAAGAGCCTACCGACAGCAGCGCTCACTGGAGGTTAGGGGGAAAAAAATTCTAATCTTCCAGGACTTTTCAGCCGCAGTCACCACTAAGAGAAAACAGTTTTCCCCAGTTTGCAAGTACCTGGTAGAAAACGACATTAGATTCCAGCTATTATATCCTGCAAAGCTGAAGGTGACAGAAAATGCCAACACGACCTACTTCACGGATCCTGTACAAGCAGAGGCGCATTTTATCCAAGAATGTCGTGACCAGTGCACGAGAGACTGAGCTTAAAGGGAATCTGTTGCCTTATTTTTTTTTTTTTTTTACTCTATTAAAAATCAAGACCCTGACCATATTCTTTTTCCGCCTCTGGCCGTTTTATTTCCTGATTGAGATTTCTCAATTCGGGGCGTCTATTTTGCCGTCAATTCGGCCGTCTAACTGAAGTCCATATCTTCTTTAGACCCCTTCACACCTTGGGCCGTATCCCATACGTCCAGGGTCTTTGTGGGGTTAACGCACCTGACGTAATGGGATACGTCCTGAGGATCTCGCGAACCTCTAAAGCAGAGTTCGCGCGATCGGCGCGGGGTTTCCAGCTGATATTACAGCTGACCATTCCCGCACCATTCGTCCCCAGACCCCCGATCGCTCCGGGGGGGCCGGTTTATAACCCGCTTAATAATCGCGACCATTCCGGTCGCATTAACTAAGAGACTCAGGAGCGAACGCTCCTCCTTGCGTTCTCTGTCGGCGGCAGTCCAGCGCACGGATCGGGCGATCCGTGCGGCTCCTGCCCTCCTTACAGACACCACCGGAAGAGCAGAGAATGCCTTCCGGTTGTCCTGTGACGTCACGTACGCCCGAGAGCCCCGTAGCCCTGTGGGGCACGCCCCGGCATCGTGACTGACAGTTTTTTCATATGAACCAGTCCTAGCAACAAGCTATGCACAGATTCCTATTAATGAAGATCAAAAGATGCTCTCATTCAAAACCCCTATAGTGTGAGAAAGTAACATAAAAATTGTGAAAAAGTGAAAAAAGAGTAAAAAAAATGTGAAAAACAAGTAAACACCATAACACGCAAAAATAAAAACTAAAAATACGTACACCGCCCTTCTTTTCCCTTTACAAACGCCAATCGCCCCAATAAAGATCAAAAATACATAAAGTACCCATATTTAGTATCCCGTGTCGAATGACTCCCTATACAATCTGTCATGTTAGTTAACCCGTACGATGAACGCCTAAAAAACAAACAAAAAAACAATCACCTGAATTAAGATTAATGTTCATTAAGACCCAGCTCACAAAAAATTGAAATAAAAAGCGATCACAAACTCCTATAAACTCCAAATTTGTACCAATTTATAAGGTCAGTTCATCCCCGCAAAAAAGAAAAGTCCTTATACAGCTCTGTATACTGAAAAAATAAAAAATTTATAAGCTCTCATAAGATATCGATCGCATAAATTATTGTTTTACACACGAAAAACACGTTTCTTTTTTTTCAAAGTGCTTCAACATAAAAAAACTATATAAATAAGGGTATCGCCGAATAATCGTAAGCTGACCAAAAGAGTAAAGGTAACTTATCACGATACGCACGGTGAGCCTGTTTAAAATAAAAATAAAAAACACTACTAGGATTGAGGCATTATTTCTTCACTAGGCCGTCCAAACAATGGATTTAAAAAGCAGACAAAAAATCTTGTCCCCCCAAAAAGGATAATAAAAACGTCAACACTTCCTCTCAGCAAAAAAACAAGTCCCTACACACAGCTCCAAGCACCAGAAAAAATTTAAAAAGTTAAGGCTCTCAAACAATGGTGATGCAAAAACGTAATTTTCCCTGTTTGAGAATAAAAGTGTTTTATTGTATAAAACATAAAACATAAAAAAATATACAAATTGTAATCGGTGTAATCGTAATTGACCTGCTGATAAAGCTACGTATGTCATATATAGCCGACAGAGACCGCTATTTAGATTTAAAAATAAAAAACACACCAAATTCAGTATTTGTTCAAAAACATCTCACAAAATCATGTTGTGCCTCATATGCACTTCACATAATGGTACCAATAAAAACTTCAACTCATCCGCAAAAAACAAGCCCATACACAGCTTTGCAGCATGGCCACAAAATAAAAATGTATGGGCTGTCAAATAGAGCAACATAAAAACGCCAATTTTTTATAACTTATTTCTACTTGTAAAAGTAATAAAACAAAAAAACTATATAAAAATCGTATTATCATATGTAATTGTACCGACCCTCCCATAGTAAGTTATCACCACAGCATTTACACAGCACGTGCGAATGCGTAAAAGTTTATACTCAAAAAACATGACTGAACAGACTGCGTTTTTTTCCCCCCTATTTCATTGCCCAATTCTAAAAAAAAACTATAGAACAACCTGTGTGCCTAAATGCAGAATACACCCCTAGATGAGATTCCCTGATGGGTGGTTGAAACCAAAATGGGGCGACTTCTGAATGTTCGCCTGTTCTCTACTTATGGGGGCTTGCAAATGCGACATTGCCCCACAAAATCTGATGTCCAAAAGCCAAATAGCCTCCCTCCCTTATACGGCCCGTGCCATGCGCCCAAACAGCATTAACACCCACATGTAGGGTAATTTGTCCGAACTTGGATAGAAAATTTTTTTTTTTTTTTTTTTTTTTTTTTTTTTTTTTTTTTTTTTTTTTGTTTGGCGTTAACAAAGTATTAGGGTTCTTTTTTCCAGGATTCCTTGTATATGTGAAAACATTTTAAGCTAAACATGCAGATTGAAAAATTTTTTTTTTACTTTTCACAGCCTTATGACTAAAAAAAAAAATATGTGCGAATCACCTGTGGGGTCTAATATACTCAATGCACCCCTGGATATATTCCTTACGGGGTGTTAGATTCCAATAATGTGTCTATTTAGGGTGTTTTAATAAAGTTTTAGCACCTTAGTGGTGTCCCCCAAACCTGAAAATGGCGCCTAAATAAAATCTAAGTGAAAATGAGACCTCAGAGTCCGTAGGTGGCACCTTCCCTAATACTGGGGCTTATGGTTGAGCCAAATACTGCAACTAGGGCCACATATGATATCTCTAAAAAACGCAAGACCTGGGGAATTATGATAATAAAGTAGCATTACCTAGTCACATTTACCATATTTCCAGTGAATAATGGATAAATACTTGAAAATCTGCAAAAAAAAGTGAAATTTGAAATTTCACCTCCACTTTGAGCATTTAATTTCTAGGTGAATAGTCTAAAAGGGTTATCAAAATTCCTAAATAGTGTTGTAAATGACGTTAAGGGGTCTAGTTTCTAGATGGCATTATTATGGTGTATCTAAAAATGCAGGCCCCTCAAAGCCCACTCAGAACAGGAGAGGACCTAAAAAAATTATATAGCAAATTTTACCTGAAATTGAGAGAAAATTACTAACTACAAAATTTTCTAAGCCCTCTAATGTCGTAAAAAAAAAAAAAAGACATTTAAAAAAATGATGCAACCTATAGTGGACATATGGTAGATGCTAGTTATAAACTATTTTGTGGTGAATAATGACTGTCTGGCACGCAGGAAATTTTGCAACTCTTTCAATCGCTAAATTTTTCAACTTTTCATGAAATTTTTGATATTTTTCACAAACAACCATGATTGTATGGGATAAAAATTTCTTACTAACTAAGCACAATGATGTCACGGAAAAACACATCTCCTGAATCATCATTGATAAGATAAAAGTGTCAAAAAGTTATTCTCACACATAAATGGCACATGTCAGATTTCAAAAATAGGGAGCGTGGTGCAGGAAGGCCAAAACAGCTGGGTCCATTAAGGTGTTTTAAAACGCAATAAATCACCGGGCCCTAGAACGGGTTTTCCAAGAGTAATGAGGATGGAAATTGTTCCCACTCTAACGACACTTCTTAATGAAATTTATGTGGGAGACGTGAGAGTTGAGGGCTTCCAGGAGGCACGAACGATTGTCCTACCAAAACCGGGCAGAAATCTGGAGGAGGTCGTGATCCTACAGAACATCTCCCTTTTAAATACAGTCTACAAATCCCTAGCGCTCCATTTTGGCAGCCCCGGCTTCAACACTTTTACCAACATTATTGAACCGTCATCGCAGTTGGGGTTTTGTCAGGGGTCCCGTGTCCGCCAAAAGGTATCTGGCACTGCTTTGCGAAGCAACAATAGTGGCGTCCTTGGACAAATACCCTACAGCGATGTTGCTTAGCTTCAACGACAAAAAGGCCTTTGACTCTGTCTCCTGGAGGTTCCTCAACACTTCCTTACGGTATAATAACTTTGGTGATACCTTTCTAGCCTTCTTACAGAACATACAGTCAAGTACAACAACTTTTTTTTTTTACTGTAAACGGCATAAACTCCCCTTCTATCTCATTGAATAGGGGTGCAAGGCAGGGATGCCCTCTTTCGCCACTACTTTTCGATTTAGCCTTAGACCCGTTTTTGAGGTATCTTCATATATGGGATGGCTTTAAGGGCATAGATATAGGAAAGGAAGAATAAGGTTGCGCATTTGCCGATGATCTGCTGCTATTTCCATGCCTCAGCACGTATACAAAAATTTGCTGCTCAAAACTGAAACACAGGCGCAATATCAGGCCTTCAAATAATTTGGATAAGTCAAGGAGGGCGCTGATGCTAACAGGCCCGCATAAACCTGGCTGGTCAACAAATCTCCCATTAACGGTGCAATCCCGATCTCTAACGTATTTATGAATGACAAGTCACTAGAAATCCAGCAGCTCTTTAGTCTACTACAATTTAACCATTCATAAACAATTGAATTACACTGAATGTGCGTGGTCTGACTAACCCTATCCTTCATAGGTAAGAGCCAATCTAATAAAACTAATAATATTCCCCAGATTGCCTTTACATATTTTCAATCCCAATCCATCTTCCTTATGCCGCCGAGAGCCGAAAGACATTTGAAACAAAATATTCAAGACCTTCATATAGGAAGGGAAGCGAGTAGAATACCATTTAAACGTCTGCAACAGGCCAAAAAACATGGCGGAATAATTTTCCCAGATATCAAAACATATAATATGGCAGCTAACCTTTGTATAGTCCAGGACTGGTGTAAAAGATTGGCAGAATGCCAGTCATTGAAACAGGCCCTATGCCTTGGCTACCTCCGCTGCCAAATCTTTTTACACCTTCAAAAGCGTGCCTTATACCCTCCTGAAATTAAGGCCAATCCCTTATTTCATTGGCTCGCTGGAAGCACGGAGGCTGGCCCTCAACGGGTTTCCCTATCGGATGAAGCCTCGTTGTGACTCTCTATTGTGGAAATCCTGTGCTTTTCAGCAGTAACTCTCACCCCATCTTCAAAATGGCAAATAAGGGAATTCAGAGTGTACCGATGAGGGATGTGATGGATCATCAACAAAGAAAGCCACTAACATTTAATCAGTCTAGGCTAAAGTATACGTTTTAGTAACCCCACACGTGATTTCATTACCCAAACTATGTAGTATGGGTAGCCCACAATTTAAAGAACAAGACTGGGAAGACACTTTGTTGACCAAACTAATAAATGTAGCTGGGATCTAGGGTAGAATATCCGGCTTAATATCACGGCTCCGGTCAACACTTATTTATCAAGGTAGGGCGCATGGACTGGCCCGGTGGAAAGAAGACCTACCACGGATAGTGGTAGAGGATTTGCTGATGACAACCTTTAAAATCTGCAAATATATCCCCAGCGTCTCTTATTGGGAAATGGCTCTAAAAATCCTTCATGGAGGTGGTACCTGTTCTCCATCGATAACTAACCTAGTGGGGGTTACCCAACACCGAGGTGCTCCAGGTGCAGGGATAGGACAGCAAATTTATGACCATTGGTAACTGGGCAAGTGCTCTGACTAGCCAGGTATTTTTGGAAGCGTAAACACCTAGTCCTGGTAACCCACACAGCATTTCATATTCCCCCTTTGAGAAATCATATGCCAATTTTTGGGAAGTGCCGGAGTCAAGCCCACCAATGACAAAACACAGTAAGAAACTCATCTTCTATATATCGGCAGCGGTACGAAAAACAATCTTACAAACGTGGATAGGTCCTACATTGCTTTCCTTACGCCTTTTTCTAGAGAAATTAACCTTCCTCCTAAGAATGGATTGGGTAGAATCATCCCTACAGAAAGAAGCCAGGGTAGAGCTATTTTTACTCACTTGGCAGCCAATAATAAATTTGTTGCCGGATCGAATGCGCAGCCGCATCCAGACATGCTTCTGCTCCTCTACATAGTATTTGGGGCAAACTTTGGGAGGCCCAACCTCCAGCTAAACACAAACGAACCACAAGCTCAGACAGTTTGTTGCGACATGGTGGTGTGATACAAGCAACGAAGTGGTGGGGTCCCCAAGTATCCACGGAAACCCCCTCCCTCCCCCAGTCGGATCCTTAAACAGAGTCCGACCGGCATTTTACAACTGCTGTATGGCCATACCCAAACACCTGTGCACTCAAAATGCATAATACAGCCCTTAATGAGAGACATGAGGGGTGTTAAAACCAAGATGTGGTGACTTCTGAAAGGTTTCACCTGTTCTGCTACTTTGGGGGCTTTGTAAATCCGACATGGCACCCACCAAAATCTGCATTCTAAAAGCCTTTCTAATAGCACGCCTTTCCTTGTATGCCCTGCAATGCATCCAAACAGAAGTTTACACCAACATGGGTATTGCCAAACTTGGAAGAAATTACATAAATTTTGGGTGCTTTTTTTTTTTCAGGATCCCTTGTAAAAATAAAATATATTCAGCCAAAATTGCAGATTGCTGGAAATTTTTTTTAATTTTTTCTGTCTAATGCTAAAAAAAAATAGATCAAACACCTGTGGGGACGATATATTCACTACACCCTTGGACATATACCTTAAAGGTTGTAGTTTCCAATATGAGCTATTTTTCGGGCCATTTATTAAGTTTTAGCACCTTAAGGTGTATGCAAACCTGTTATGGTGCCTAAAGAAAATGGTAATAAAAAATATATATCCCAGTGTCCAGTAGGTGCTCCTCCTATTCTGAGGCTGCTTGTTGAGCCAAATAACGCACTACAGCCACATATGGGATATCTCTTAAAATGGCAGAATTAGGGGAATTGCTATTGAGTTGCATTTCCATGGTGACATCTATCATGTTCTAGTGAATAATGGATAAAAATTTGTAAAAAAAGTGTAACTTTTATATTTCACCTCCATTTTGCTTTCATTTCGGTGAAAAACCTAATAGGTAAACACCCTTCCTAACTACCATTTTGAATACTTTAAATGGCAGTAGTTTCTTAGTTAGAGTCATTTATAGGGGTAACATACACTCACCGGCCACTTTATTAGGTACACCTGTCCAACTGCTCGTTAACACTTAATTTCTAATCAGCCAATCACATGGCGGCAACTCAGTGCATTTAGGCATGTATACATGGTCAAGACAATCTCCTGCAGTTCAAACCGAGCATCAGTATGGGGAAGAAAGGTGATTTGATGCCTTTGAACGTGGCATGGTTGTTGGTGCCAGAAGGGCTGGTCTGAGTATATTCAGAAAACTGCTGATCTCCTGGGATTTTCACGCACAACCATACTCTAGGGTTTACAGAGAATGGTCCGAAAAAGAAAAAACATCCAGTGAGCGGCAGTCCTGTAGGCGGAAATGCCTTGTTGATGCCAGAGGTCAAAGGAGAATGGCAACTGGTTTGAGCTGATAGAAAGGCAACAGTGACTCAAATAGCCACCCGTTTACAACCAAGGTAAGACAGAAGAGCATCTCTGAACGCACAGTACGGCGAACTTTGAGGCAGATGGCTACAGCAGCAGAAGACCACACCGTGTGCCACTCCTTTCAGCTAAGAACAGGAAACTGAGGCTCCAATTTGCCCAAGCTCATCGAAATTTGGACAGTAGAAGATTGGAAAAACGTTGCCTGGTCTGATAAGTCTCGATTTCTGCTGCGACATTCGGAATGGTAGGGTCAGAATTTGGCGTCAACAACATGAAAGCATGGATCCATCCTGCCTTGTATCAACGGTTCAGGCTGGTGGTGGTGGTGTCATGGTGTGGGAATATTTTCTTGGCACTCTTTGGGCCCCTTGGTACCAATTGAGCATCTTTGCAACGCCACAGCCTACCTGAGTATTGTTGCTGACCATGTCCATCCCTTTATGACCACAATGTACCCAACATCTGATGGCTACTTTCAGCAGGATAATGCGCCATGTCATAAAGCTGGAATCATCTCAGACTGGTTTCTTGAACATGACAATGAGTTCACTGTACTCAAATGGCCTCCACAGTCACCAGATCTCAATCCAATAGAGCCTCTTTGGGATGTGGTGGAACGGGAGATTCGCATCATGGATGTGCAGCCGACAAATCTGCGGCAACTTCTTGAGGCCATCATGTAAATAGTGTCGATACTGTGTGAGGAATGCTTCCAGCACCTTGTTGAATCTATGCCACGAAGAATTGAGGCAGTTTCTGAAGGCAAAAGGGGGTCCAACCCGTTACTAGCAGGGTGTACCAAACAAAGGGCCCCGGTGGGGGTCAGGGCCTAAAACCCAAAAGTCAAAACTGGTTTGGGGTTCCTTTTAAAAAAAAACATTTGTTACAATTTTTTTTTTTGAAAATGTGAACAATTACTACTAAACTTATAAGCCCCCTAATGTCTTAAAAAAAAAAAAAAATTAAAAAATTAACCCAACTACAGTAGACATAGGGGAAAGCTGTTAAAAAAATTTTTTGTGGTATAACTGTCTGTCTTACATGTAGAAATTTCTGAACTTTGTCGTAAAAATTTTAAAGCGAGTAATTTGGCTCCCAAGTTAGCGCTTTTTGCCACCAAGATCACCTTTTTCCTTTATAAGCTGCAAGACGAAATCCAAAAGATTTTTATTGCCATACACAAATTTGGGTCATGCTCTGGATTTACAGTTAACAGTCCCCCAACATCTAGTCTTAAAATTTACAAACTCCGATCACTCCCTGTATCTGTTTTTCACAGTTTTCAAAGCCCCAACATTATAGACTCTTAGCATCAAGCTGTGGCCTTCAAAAAATCAGAAGTGGGCCATAAAAACTCCTGTGTAACCCCTTCTGAAAGACACGTAGTAAACCTTGACATTGAAGGAACAATAGACACTCATCTATTTGAGGATCCCAGAAACATGTCTAATAGCAACCCCCAATATCCCCTAAAAGAAGATAGGACAACTGGAGGTTACCCCTGCCGACCCTTTGCAGGTGTTTGTTTTTTGTTCGACCGGGGGGGGGAGCCAAAGACGTAGCTGACCTGCCTGCAACTGTTGCCTTTAACCCCTTCCCGACATTGGTTAGCTACGCCCAGCGGGAAGTGACTTCCCGCAAATGGGGTATGCACGTCCGGACCTCGAATCCCGGCTAAAAACGCGGTGATGAAAGGGGGTAAATGTGCCCTGATAGCAGAGCATCTCCCCTCGATCCCCCAAGGGGGGGCCGGGTTTGCCCCCCGTATCACGATCGCTGTTTTGGGCCCTGTTCAAAATCAGAACAGCCAATCACCGCAATGAAAAGTGAAAGTAAGATGGCTCCCCAGGGGCAGCGATGGAGTGATTGGGGCGTAAAAACAGCACCAATATCAGTGGTATTTTTGGGGGGTTTTGGGTGCCCCCGCCGGGCCCAAAATGCAGCGCGCCGCCATTTAAACAAACGGCACCCCGGCCGCCATTGTTTCAAAACAGCGATCGAGCGGTGGTTACTGCCCATCTTGCCGAGGGTGCATTGGGGCCAGTGGCCCTGTCCCCCCCCGGGGTCTCGATTTCAGTGGAGCTCCCCCCGCTGGGAGCCTCCTCCCGTCTGAGCTCCTTTTTGGTTTTGTGGTTGTGTTCCCTGTTCCTCTGACTTAACAGAGCCCAAAGGCAGCCAGCTGAGCTCCCCCCCTGAAGTGAAGAGTATTTTGATAAACTGATCAGCTTTTTTTGAGCAGGGTTTTTTTTTTTTTTTTATTTTTTTTTTTATATTTTTTTTTTTACCCACGGTTGGCCAAAAATGCATACTATCGCGTTTGTTAATTTTTTTCCTTTTTTTTTTTTTTTTTTGTGGCCGTTTGATCGGGGTACTTTATCCTGTCAGCGTTCACGCTCATTGTTGGCACGGGTTTACTCTGCCATGAGCGCTGGTCAGTGAGCATACATGACCAGACCGTCTCCATTGGGTGAGCCTTTATTTTTTTTTTTTGGCAGAAAAAACATTTTTTTTTTTTTTTTTTAGTGTTGGAAAATGGAGTTTGGTTAGGTGGGTAGGTTAGTGCTCCTTTTGTTAGAAAAAAAATATTTTTTTCTAGTTATAAGTTTAAAAAAAAAAATTTATATAGTTATTCTACATTTTTTTTCCCGTTAGTGTTGGGGTAGTATTTTTTATGAAAGTTCCAGTTTTAATTTTTTGCTGCGTTCAAATGGTAATTTTTTTTTGTTACTATAAATAGTACTTTTTTTGTACTATTGCTTTTTTTTTTTATCAAATTCAATACTAATTTTTCAGAAGGGCGCGTAGTATATTTTTTTTTACTACCGATTTGCGATTTTTTTTTATTGTTATTTTCATTTTTTTTTTTTTGTTTTTTTTCGATTTTTTTTTTTCAAAAAAAAAAAAAATTGCCCCCACACATTTTAAACCCCAATCCTCCCCCCAATGTGGATATATTTTTTCACATACAGTGTAACACACACTTTTTAGACCCCGGAAATTTTTTTAAACCCCCCAAAAAAAAATGTCCCAGTTTCCGAGAGACGTACCCCGGGGAGGAGGCGTCGCTTCCTGGCCGAGGAGCGAATCCGTCAGTATTCGGACGAGGGTTTATGGGTTCGTCTTGTCCCGATCATCGGTTCCCCCCCGCGATGGGGTCCCCCCCGTAACCCCCGGGGTCAGAAGAGGTCCCCCCCAAAGTAGTGCCCCGTAGGACCCCGCCCAAAAAATTACCAGCCACAAATCCCGACTTTGTGGCCACCCCGGAGCGATTAACTACGGGCTCACTGAATTAGATTTTTTTTAAAGTCTTTTCTCTGAGGTCTGGGATTTGGTGCACAAACCCCCCTCTATGCCCAGCAGTTTCTGGCCCTGAACCCCCCTCTCATTTGAGGGGGGACCCCCTGAACACTGCGAGTGATGGCATTTTGGGGCCCTGATTCTGCAAGGGGGCATGGGAAAAAACCCCGGGGCCCGGCAGTTTTTGAGTATGATATTTTTACAGACCCCCCTTTTTTACCGCCATCCTGTCCCTTTCCCCCTTTGAACAAATTCAAAGATTTTTACACCAGGAAAATTTCCCCTGTGCCCGCCCGGACGACCCCACTTGTGCCCGCTTTTATAAAGTTGGGCCCTGTTATCACCCATTTCAGGCCAAATTTTCAGCGGTTTACCCTGGAAATTTATTGTGTAGGGCCCCCCCCCCAAAGGGCCCTTTTTAAAAAAAGGGAAAAGAGAGGTACGGGGAAAAAAAATTTCAAGTTGTCGAAGTACTTCCCGGGCCCCCCCAAAACTTCCTTTACCCCAAAGGGGGGGGAAACAGCCAGTTTTCCCCCGAAAGCCCACCCTTTCCAAAAATTAGTGAAAAATTTGGGGGGTTTTGCACCCCTGCGGATAAAAGGGTTTTTCCCCCTTATTTAAACAACCCCCCTTTTTCCCTTTTTAAGTCCCCGCTGCGAAAGGGGCCCCCGGGGGGCCTCCCCGCCGAGGGGGTCCCCCCTTTGTTTTGTTCCCAAGGGGGGAAAGCGTTAAAAAAGGGGGGCCCTGTTTTTTAAAAACAGGATAGGGGGACTCCTTGTATTTACCCAGTCACGCCCAAACCCCCGTGTGGGTCCGGGGGAAAACCCGAGTATTTGGAAAAATGGTAAGGGTGGGTTTCCCGGGGGGGGGCGGGGGACCGTGGCGGCCGGGGGGGGGGGTTGGTTTAAAAAAAAGGGGTTTTGGGGGAAAGGGGGGGGGGCTTTTGTTTTTTGTTTTTGGGAAAGGGGGGATTATTTGGGGGGGTTGGGTTTTTTTGGGCGGGTGGGGGATGGTTTGGGGGCCCCCCCCATGGGGTTGTTTTTGTTTGGGGGGGGGTGGTGGGTTGTTTTGAAGGGGGGTTTTTTTTTTTTTTTAAATTTTTTTAAAATTTTTTAAAAAAATTTTCCTTAAATTTTTCCCCCCCCCCCCCTCCCCTTTTTCTCCCCGGGGGGGTTTTCCCGCCCGGTGGGTGGGGTTTTGGGTGTTTTTCCTTCTTTTAAATTGTTTTTTTTTGGGCGTACAGTTTGGCCTTAAATGTTTTCTTTTGGTCATTTTTTTTTGGGGGGGGGGGGGAAAAGGTGGAAATTTTAAAAAAAAGGGGGAAAAAAAACGGGGGTTTTGAAAAAAAGGAAAAAAACCCCTAGTTTTAAACCGTGAAAAAAGGGCCCCCAAAAAGGCCCCCCCCCTTTTTTGGATTTTTTAAATTTTTTATTTTTTTGGGGTTGAAACCCCCTTTTTGGCCCTTTTTGGGGGTTTTTTGAGGTTTGGGTCCGGGGGGGTTGGGGGGGTTTTTTTTTTTTTTAAAGAAAATGGTGTTTTTTTTTGAAAACCCCGTTTTTTAGTTTGAAATTTTTTTTTAGGGGGTTAATTTGGGGGCATTTGGGGGGTTTTTTTTTTTTTGCCCCGGTAAATTTTTTGGGGGTTTGGGTTTTGAAAGGGGGGGGTTGGGGGGTTTTTGTTTTTGGGGGGGGGGGGGGGGGGCGCCCCAAAAATTTTGGGGTAAAGGGGGGGGTTGAAGGGGGGGGGGGGTTTGGGGCTTTTGGAAGGTGCCCCCCGTTTTTTTGGGTGGGAAAGCAAAAAAAGGCTTTTTTTTTTTTTTTTTACTTTTCGTGAATTTTTTATTTTAAAATTTTCTTTTTTAAAAAATTTTTTTTTGTCTTTTTTTTTTATATTTTGGGTTTTGGGTTTTTTTTTTGTTTCCGATCAATTTCCCGCGGTGTTTTTGAAAAAAAAGGGGTGTCTTTTAAAGTTGTTTGGGGGGGGTATCTGGGGGGGGAAAAATTTTTTTTCAGTGGGGTGCCCCTTCCCGGGGGGGGGGGGTTTGGGGGGTTTTTGTTTTTTTTTTGCGGGCTTGCCCCGGGTTTTTTAAAAGTTGGTTTTTTAAAAAATTTTTTTTATTTTTTTTTTTTTAGTTTTTTTAAAAAAAAAATTTTATTAAAATTTTTAATAATTTTTATTTTTATTTAAAATTTAAATTTTAAAATTTTTTTTTAATTGGGGTTCTAAAATTTTCCCAAAAAAGGGGGGGAGTCCAACTTTTTTCACCCCCCCGCCCAAAAAAAATTCCCCTTTTTAAGTAACTGGTATTGTTTCGACCCAAATAGCTTACCAAGAAACCCCCCGGTTTTGGGGGCTTTGTCCCCCCCCTTTTTTTTTAAAAAAAAAATTTAGAAATTTGGCAATTTTCTGGGAAAAAAAAATTTAATTTTTAAATTTTTAAAAGGAAATTTTAAAAAATTTTGGAAAAAGTGGGTGGGTTTTCCCCCGATGGGAATTTAGGTGGGTGCTTTTTCCAAAAAGGGGGGCCCCGGGGTTTCCCCCCGCAACGGGGGGCACATTTTTCCCCCTGAACCCCCCCAGCCAAAATTTTTTTCACCCCAAAAAAAATAGGTTCTTCCCGGAATTGGGAAAAAATTTTTTAAAACTTTGGGGGTTTTCACTGGGGATTGAAAGAATTTTTTGGGTTTTTTTTTTTTAATTTGTAGATGAAAAAGGGGGTAAAAAAATTTATTTGGAAATTTTTTTCATTTTTTTTTAATTTTTAAATTTTCTGGGAAATACGTTGGGGGGAAAAAATTCACCCCAAATTTTTTTTAAGGGGTTTGTTTTTTTTAAAAATTTTTTAGGTTTTTTTTTTTTGCACCTTTGGTGTGGGGAAAAGATGTTTTTTAAAATTTTATTTTAAAAACCCAAAAATTTGGGTTTTTCAATTTTGGGGGTTTTTATAAAAAAATTTGGGGCCCCAAAAATTTTCTAAAAAGGGGGAAATTTTAAAAATTACAGGGTTTTTTTGGAAAAAAAAACCCCAAAAAAAATTTTGAAAAAGGGGGAAAAAAAATGAAATTTTTCCGCCATTTTTTTTTATTCCCTTAAAACATTTGGGGTTAACGTTTCAAGGGGTTTTTTAAATTTAAAGGTTTTTTTTTTTTTTAAAGGGTTTTTATGGGTTTCCCTTTTTTCCCCTAATTCTAATTTTGAAAATGGTAAAAAAATTTTTTTAAATTTTTGGGGAAAAAAAAAAATTGTAAAATTTTTTTTAAATTTTTACTTCCAAAAATTTTGTAAATTAAAAAAAAAAGCCCAAAAAACGGTTATGGTAATCTTTTCTTTTTTTGGGTTTTTCGGGGAGAAATTTTTGGGGAAATTTAAAAAAGGAAATTTTCCCAAAAAAAATTTTTTTTTTTTTTTTTCCAAAAAGGTATTTTGGAAAATTTTAAATTAAAAAAAATGTCAGGAAAAATCCTTTTATCAAAGGTGGGAAAATTTTTAAAGTTTTTTTTAAAATTACAATTAAAATTTTAGGGGGGAAAAATGGCCCGGGGTTTAAGGGGGTTTAAAAAAGGGAGCCCCCTTTCAAGAAAGTTCCCTCTACAATGTTTTCTATGGACTGTAAAAGAACTGTGATAATTGGTTAAGAAAATATCATGAAGCTGTTCCAGGGGGTGGGGCGGGGGGGGGGGGGGGGGTTATCAGTGCATTTCAAGAATTAAAGTGCAAGTTCTCCTAAACTACTGTACATTAGCGCATAAGTGAAAGTTAATTGGGTTGAAGGCAAGTGCTTGAGTTCTAACCAATAATCAAAAGGTACGTTTAATAAATCTGTCAAGTGAGTAAATGTGTGTGTATTTATGTGTGAGTAAATAAAACATCAAGTGCCCAAAAATGGAAAGTGTTTAAGTAAAACATTATATAATTGTTCACTAAAATTAATGGACATAGATCTTTTTAAACTGTCCTAACCATGTAAATATAATGGTTTCCAGCCAAGGACTGGAAATCTACTGCAGAAAGAAAAAAAATTTTGTGCAACCATCCCAAGAAATTGCTGAGCACCATAGCATCTAGGCTACTAAAAAGTATTTCTTTGTTGTGACCACAATTTCATAAAGCAGAAATTCTAACAAAAACATAAGATGAAAAAATCTAACTTGATTGAATGTTTAAGCATGCACTGAATTACTTTCATTATTTGAAATTTGGTAAGTATAGTGTTTATGTTAACACACGTTAATGTACACAACAAATTTGATTTCACAGCCAGGATATGTTCACACAGTGTAAGTTTATGCTTGTTTTGGGGCATATTTTGCGCTGAAATACACTTAATGCCAGGGGTGTGCAATTAATTTTCCTATGGGACCGCATGAGAAATTGGGATGGTTTTAAAGGACCGGACTAACGATAAGAAAAAAACTAAAACATAGGGTGAACGGGGAAAAATTCGTTTATGGGTTTATTTTTGTGGAAACTTACTCTGTACCCTCACTAAGGCAGTTACCTAGAGATAAGTCCTCTCAGGCAGGCAGGTATATAGATGTAAGTCCCCTCGGGCAGGCATATAGATATATGCCCCCTCAGTAAGGCAGGTATATACAGCTCCCCTCAGGCAAGTAACCACTATTAAAAATTACACTAACATTTACCTTTCGTCACTGGAGGCGTGACGTCATCACGCCGCCAGCGCCGAGACCCTCCTCTAGCAGCTCCTTGGCCGCACAGGGTAATTAGGCTTTGCGGCCGACGGGAGGCAGCGGAACGATGAGCTCACTTCATCGGGCCGCTGCCCAATTCGAATACCGGGCATATTAATAGTAGCGCTGGAGGCCCGCTGCGGCCTTTCAGCGCTAACCGGCCGCGGCGGGCCTTCTGCGCTAATATTGGTATGGTCTGGACATTGTACAGGCTGCACCTGGCTAGCTAACAGGCTGGAGGCAGCCCGCGGGCCGTACAATGCCCAGGTCCGTTCTATGGTTTCTCCTAGAAACCATGGTGGAGCGTACTTTAGGCACACAAACGCCACTAAATACACTCCAAACCTTAATGCCCTTCATTAGGCCCATTTTTAAGCTCATGTGAACCGAAAATTTACACTGTGTGGACATACCATTATTCAACTCTTCCCACTTGATGATGGCAATATACATTAAATATTATAAAAGATAACTTACCTTTAAATCAACTGAAAATTTCAAAGCAAAAAAAAAAAAAAAAAAAAAGGAAAAAAGTTAAAAGGTGATCAAATTTTATAGGTAAAAAATACAGTGAGATCTTAAGACTATCAGAGATGCCATACACCAAAGTGTCAATCACTTATTAAAGTATCAGTCATAAAAAAGGGGTGGCGAATTTGAAAAGCTTCAGGAAGGAAGTAGGAGGTAACATATTATTAATAAATGTAATATATAACTTTATTCATCAGAGGCAGTTTGTAACTAGTTCTCTCTGTCCAGTCTTCTGCTTCAGGACTGAAAATGTTGTGTTACTCTGCATTAAAGTAAATATCTGGGTAGGCAAATTTGATTTTAAACTTTATTTATACTTGAAAGTGTACTTGAGCAAAAACAAAGTTTACTTCTATTTTTAGAAAATGACGCCGAAAATTATATATATAATTAAGAGAGTGTTCTGGGACCGATTACTGCTCATTCTTTCATCTGGGTATGAGTAAAATAGAAGAGAAACTTCATACTTCTCTTCTGGACGCTCCCGGTCACTCCGGGCTGCCAGTCCGTTCAACTGGGAAAGAGTTGTTATAGGATGGAACTTATAAGATTAATGTGTCTTATTGATGTGATATAGAAATTCAGCTCTCTCTTTAGAACCATTCTCTATATATAGTTAATCCTTTGATCTGCTATGCATTGCCTTTGAGATGTGTGGTGTTAATCCCCAACATCCTTGCGCATCTATTTCTAGTTGACCTTTTCTGTCTTTGCATGCTGTAGAAAGTGGGCAACCTTGTCTTGTATTGATGACCAACAGCACTTAGAAACCTTACATTCTTAAAAAGAGTAAAGAAAGAGTGTATACTATGTTTGGTCATTCTGATGGCTAAGTGATGAAGCTCTGACTAGCATAAAAGCATGGCTTGGACACAACTAGCTAGCTTCTGCTGGGACCATGTTGGTGTCCAGTAAACCCCGTTATGTTGTCATCGAACGAGATGGTCCTGCACGATAGTTACATAGTTGTATAGTTTGCTTCAGTTCAGCCTATTTTGATGAAGTGTTAATCCAGAGGAAGACAAACGCCCATGATGTAGAAGCCAATTGTCCTCATTTTAGGGAAAAATTCCTTCCCGACTACAATCTGGCAATCAGAATAAATCCCAGGATCAACCACCCTTCTTCAGAATCCTAGTCACTATTAACTGTTATATCATCACACTGAAGAAATTCATCCAGACCCTTTTTGAACTTGGTTATTAAATTCACCATGAGAATTGCCTCTGGAAGAGAGTTCCACAGTCTCACAGCTCTAACAGTAAAGAATTTTCTATGTTTATGTAGAAACTTATTCCTCAAGATGTAGAGGATGCCCCCTTGTTCTGGATACAGTTCTGGGTATAAATAGCTCTTGGGAGAGATCTCTATGCTGACCTTTAATATATTTAAACATATTTATTATGTACCCCGAAGCCTTCTTTTTTCCAAACTAAATAACCCTAATCGTTCTGGGTATTGCAGTCCTTTTACTATTTTTGTTGCCCACCTTCGTACCTGTTCAAGCTCTACAATGTCTTTCCTGTGCACTGGGGCCAAAACTGTACACAATATTCCATGTGTGGTCTAACCATTGACTTGTATAATGGGAGAATAATGTTTACATCATGTGCTTCTATGCCCCTTTTAATGCAACCCATAATCCTATTTGCCTTGGCAGCTGCAGACTGACACTGGCTGCTACAGTTAAGTTTAATGTCCTGATGTACAGAGAGGCTCCCCATTTCACTGTGTACGAACTATTCATCTGTAACTACAGCTAAGTATCATTTTATTTCCTTATTTATGTATTAAACCTTTCATTTTTTAAATATTCTGCTTTGCTGTAATTATTTCTTTGACTGCAAATCAATCAACCGCTTAGAATTGGTGTCAGAAGTGGGATTGACGATCCAAGAATTATTACAATTGCTTTATTGAGAAATAGCAATGTATATGTTAGCTGAGAAGTTTAGTTCTGGGGTAAATAACAAAAATCGAGTCTAGTCCCCTGGGGGGTGCATGAATCGCAACAAAGTGCCCTCAACACTCGATTGGTTGCGTCACCATTCCAACAGACAGACCCCAGTCAGTCAGTGGTGAACCTTGTAATGTCTCTTGAACGGCAGACGATCACAGTAGAGGTGGGATGGTTCTGCATGTTGGCATGAGTGATACATTTAGTACTGAAGACAGGGCAGGTGGTGTGTTTTAAAGAAACAGGACAAACAGCAAAAAGCCACATTGTAACGCTGAGCTAGCATAGTGTTAACATAGCTATAGTAACAATATTTGGGAAAGTTAGATCGTCCGTGATTATGAATGAAATGAATTCAGGGTTAGAAATTATACTAAGAATTTACACTGATGTGTTTGTGCTTTCTTCCAGATATATATTCCTGATATGTTATGACCGTTTAAGAGCAAAGCGTTTTATGACGTGGTTCATTACGTTAGAGGTAATTTTTGGATAAGAGGGAGAAAAAGTATTGTAATGTATATCCTTTTAAATTGGGTTAAAAAACTGAGCTGATTTTGACATCATTGTGCACATCTTAATGTTAACATTTGTGTTATTCCCTTTGGTTTATATTCTTTTTATCCTGCAGCTGTTTGATAGCGGAGAATGGTGGATGCTGCTAATAATGCTTCCCCCCCCCCCCCCCAAGTGATTACCTAGGTGGTGAATATAACCGACCTTCTGTTTATTTTGTAGGAGTAAAAATAATTTTCTTGTGTAAAAGGTCTGTGATATCACTGGTTAGTGCTGAGTTCTGGGGCAAATGAAAAATAATTTAGAGGTTATGTGACAGTAATATTTAATTTGTTTTAGTCAAACTGGAAATGTAGTCACTGGTGGATATGGCTGTGGTAGCTGCTAAGAACTTGGAGATTCAGTGGACCACTTGGGCACTGGAAAATTGTGCATTTCTATAGGAAATGAGCTGGTGGTATTTGCCTGGCAATGTAGGTTCCCTGATGTATAAGTGATGTTTTTCATGCTTTTTGTAATGGCTATTGTTTTCTATCACTGGGTGGTGGCCCATGTTGTTTTGGGACCCTGTGAAGTTTAGTTTCACCCTTAAGTGTTGTTTATTTTTTCTCCAGACTGACTATTAATGTACATTCATGTTTATACCATTTTAGTTTGAAGCTGCAGTTAAAGAAAATAAGGTCAAACCACGTGTTCTTTGTGAGTGTTGTTTACTGGCCCGTGTCTATATCTGTCACTGTGAGGATCGCTGCACCATAATTTACAGATTGCAGACCTGTGTGCAGTGTAAGACTACACAAATCATACTATAAAGTCTGGTATCAACTGCATGGAATGTATTATAACATACACTAAAAAACTATAAAGTACCAGCATGTTTAACAGCAATGAATTTAAGAGAAGTTATTATAGTAATAATACTACTTACAGGTCATAATGCAGGTCTCTCCATGAAAAGCATGGGTGCACAGTCACTGATACAAGCACATGGAGACTGACCTGTTAACCTTTGGAATGCTAATAGTTAATGCTATATTGTATGATAAGTTGTTCCTTCTCTTTGTTGTACGTTAATCTGTCTCTATAGAGAAAAGGCCTGAGCAGTCATCAGAAGAAAAATCACAAATATATGCTAGAGCTAGTATCAATTAATGAAAAAATATACATATAAGTTGAATTACACAGAAACTGAATGCATCACTACAAGAAAATGTGCGAGTGTACACAGTGCTGACTGACAGGTGGAAGTGTGAAGATAGGGATGTGTGAGTAGCTATTGGTGCAGGTAATGGTTAAACAAGATGTCCTAGTGTATTGAGGATTTCTGATACAGAAAGCATTAAGGGTTTCTTTCTAATATCATGTGACTGATGAGATGAGGAAGATGAGATGTCTGGGGAAGAAAAGTTTCCATACCTTTTGGTTTACAAACCGTAAAAACAGTAAAATAATTGGCTGTGCTATGTTAGGCCCAGACAGATTGGTGTGTGATAATTAGTATTCATGCAGAAAATAGGTAACATTATTGGGTTATTTTCTGAGGTTACTGCTGAAAAAAATCATGAATTATGTGAACATATTGCATTACACAAAAGGGAACATGAGGTGAGACCTGTTGAAAAAATCTATGAGAATGGTAGAAGAATGTTATAACGTCTATTACTTCCTGTATGGGTCCCGGAGAAATAAGGGGGCCCGCTTCAAGCAGGCCCATTAATTTCATACATTGCACAGTAGAGCACGGCGCAGCCAAGTGCCGCGCTCTACATAGGGCCCCGTGGCAGCCGGCGAGTGGCGGCGGTGCTGGGAGGGGGCCCGTGCTCCCTGCACTGCTGCGTTCCGCCTCCGCATATAGAAAAATTGTGCCCGGCCGTCCAGTAGGGGCAGTGCTGGGAGGGGGACCGCGCTCCCGGGATAGCTGTGCTACAGTCAAAAATCTTCTACTTACATGATCCCTGCGCGCTATAGCCACAGCTTGGTCCTCCTCCTCTGTCTGTGGGCGGGATGCGAATAATTTGAATCAGTGAGGCACTGCCCCTTGGGGCGGAGCTTCACGAATTCAAATTGTTCCGCATCGTGCCGCTGGGTACACAGCGGCGGAAGAGACAGAGAGAGAAGGTCCCGACTCCGGCTATAGCGGGCAGGGATCATGTAAGTAGAAGATTTCGGACTGGAGCGCAGCTGAGCCGGGCCCTCCTCTCAGCAGCGTTCCATCCAGAACTGTGGAGGGCCCCCCTTTTTTTTTTTTTTTTTTTTTTTTTTCCACCTCCCCTCCCCAATGTACCAACTGCCCCCGGTTACCAACTGCCGGCCATTACCCAACTGCCCCGTCCTCCCGGCCAGGTACCCAATGCCCCCGTCCTCCCCAGGTACCAAATGCCCCGTCCTCCCGGCCAGGTACCCAACTCCCCTCCCCGGCCCCCCGGCCAGGTACCCAACTGCCCCTGTCCTCCCGGCCACCTACCCAACTGCCCCCGTCCTCCCACCCACCCAACTGCCCCCTTCCACCCACCTACCCAACTGCCCCCCTCCTCCCGCCACTACCCAACTGCCCCCGTCCTCCCGGCCACCTACCCAACTGCCCCCGTCCTCCCGGCCAGGTACCCAACTGCCCCCGTCCTCCCGGCCAGGTACCCAACTGCCCCCGTCCGCCCGGCCACTACCCAACTGCCCCCGTCCTCCCGGCCACCTACCCCCGTTCTCCCGGCCACCTACCCAACTGCCCCCGTCCTCCCGGCCACCTACCCAACTGCCCCCGTCCTCCCGGCCACCTACCCAACTGCCCGTCCTCCCGGGTAGGTACCCAACTGCCCGGCCACCTACCTAACTGCCCGCCTGGCTACCTAGCCCGGTTACCTACCTTCCCGCCCACCCAGCTACCTACCTAGCGACCCGCCCGCCTGACTACCTAGCGACCCGCCCGCCTGTGATGTGAGACATCAAAGAGATACATCTGTAGCGAAACATGTTTGGACACATCACAATGGGGACATAAATTGTCTGAAATGGGTAGGCATTGAGACTATTAAACCTACCATTCGCAAAGGAGATATAAACAAAAAACTGTTACAAACTTTTTGGATAGTCACGCTGAAAACGCAGATACCCTTTGGATTGAATGATTCTGTTGATTATAGTTGTTTCATCTAGACTCGTTTCATCTATTTCTATTTCATCTGTCTGAATACTAGTTTAACTTTGTGAAAGTGCCCTATTTCTTTAATTAGTATTATTTGTGCGCAATTGCCTCCTTTCTCTAACCATTGATTAATATTCTTTCCTACATTTGGCCCAAAGATAGTCAAACTAGCTGTAAATATTGCGCTTACCGCTATGAGATACAGCAGTGTTATTTAACACTGCTGTGGCCTCGGTCCCGGGTCTGTAAACAGGGCTTGTATCCTTCTTTGGTGCGTTAGCCGAGATCCATGGACCCCTTACCCGCCTCGGCTGTTGCTAGAGGCGGAGCATTAGATACGTTGGCCGATGACGACGAACACTGACTTGAAAGGCGCGAGATTGAAGCGCGCTCAGCGTCCATCACCTGCGGTCGCGTTGAGCTGGGTCCGCTCGGACGTGATATTGTGAGGTGACTGGCGCAGGTCCCTTTAGCGCAAGCTGAAGTCGCGCCCGATGTCCCCCGTGTGAGTGGCATTGTTCACCGTCACCTCATGACGCTAGTTGAACTAGGAAGTGATCTTCTATCCATTTGTATATGTTCATATAAAAATTTTACCCTTTCAGGTATGATTAATTGCTTTTATGTGAACTGACTAGATTTATATATCCTCCTTGTTTTCAGACTACCTTTCCAGGTCAGGCGACATTGCTTCGTTTGGTAAGGTGTCTTTACATACATCATTTCTGGAGATAGTGGCTGTTTTGCTATTGAGACACTCATGTCAGAACAGACATCCTATTGTGGTAACAGTGTCTGTTTATATTGAATGGATAGACTTCTAGTTCTCTATGCAGTTTACCCTTTGTGATTATCACAGGTTAACATCATAAGGGGATTTATATGTATGCTGTAGTGTTTATTTTAGGTGATGGTGTGCACTTTTCATTGTTCAGTGTATTTGGTCATCGTGAAAATTTGAGTACCTAATACACTGTTGCTTATACCCTTGTTATGGTATTGTGTGTATTCCTTAAATACATCTTTATCTAAACCCGTTAAATAATATCTTGTATACCCTCTTTTTTCTTTTTCCCCGTATAAATAGTCCCCTGAGGAGACCTTGTTGATATCTGGGGAAGGTTGAAACATGTTGGGACAGGGGTAATTAGGGTTAGATTAGTGCAAGGGCTAGGTTCCAGACGGGAACGTCCTTATTGGGACGACTATCCCGTATTTCAGTAGGTTAGGGTATATTTTAGTTTTTGTAGGGTGTTATTACTAGTGCACTTGTCTGTTTATCTTTTTCGGCCTTCTTCGAGATTTTATTAGTAGATTTATTAAAAGTTATATTTTAGTTCTTCTTTATCTCCCTATCTGGGATAGTATTTTTGATATTAGGGAGTAGCGTAAACCCTTTAACTTTGGGCTATTTGTCTGCATTTGTTTTTGGATATAGAGACTCATGTCTTATGTCTCATCAGCACCACTCTCCATATATGTGTAATAGTTAAGCCTCTGATCTGCTATTGTATTTATGCATTACCTTTCAGATGTGAGGGGTTAATACCATACATTCCTGCTCATCTATTTCTAGTTAACCTTTTCTGTCTTTGCATGCTGTAGAAAGTGGGCAACCTTCTCTTGTATTGCTGACCAACAGCCCTTAGAAACCTTACACTCTTGAAAGGAATAAAGGAAGAATGTATACTATGTTTGGTCATTATGATAGTTAAGTGATGAAGCTCTGACTAGCATAAAAGCATGGCTTGGACACAACTAGCTGGCTTCTGCTGGGATCATGTTGGTGCCCAGCAAACCCCGTTATGTCGTCATCGAACAACATGGGTGTACATGATGTATGGAGGGGCTCCCCATTTCACTGCGCACTAACGGGAATACTAAAAGGCATTAAGAAAAAGAATGAACATTATTACTAAGTAATAAAGAGCTAAGGAGAAGTAAAGGAGGTTTCAAGGGCTAAATAAAAGATTGAATAAACAGGAGTCAAGTGCTAGGCACCTGTTTCTATGTAATATGTCTTCATTTCAATCTAAACTGCCTATATATCCTGTTCATTCCCCACCTATCATGCACAGGTAAAGTGCTAGACACCTGTTTCTATGGAATACGTCTTCATTTCAATCTAAACTGCCTATATATCCTGTTCATTCCCCACCAATTATGCAAGGTAAAGTGCTAGGTACCGGTTTCTACAGAATATGTGTTAATTAAACTCTAAGCTTCCTATATGTCCTGTTCATTCCCCACCTATCTTGCACAGGTAAAGTGCTAGGCACCCGTTTCTATATAATATGTGTTCATTTTAATCTAAACTGCCTATATAGCCTGTTCATTCCCCCCCTATCATGCACTGGTAAGGTGCTAAGCATGTGTTTCCGTGGAATATGTGCTCATTTCACTGTAAACTGCCTATATATCCTGTTCATTCCCCACCTATCATGCACAGGTAAAGTGCTAGACACCTGTTTCTATGGAATAAGTGTTCATTCCACTATAAACTCCTATTTATTCAATCTTTTATTTAGCCCCTGAAACCTTCTTTACTTCTCCTTAGATCTTTATTACTTAGTAATAATGTTCATTCTTTTTCTTCATGCCTTTTAAGTATGTGCCCGCACTAACTATTCATCTGTAACATCAGCTAAGTATCGTTTTATTTCCTTATTTATGTATTAAACCTTCCATTTTTTACATATTCTGCTTTGCAGCAATTATTTCTTTGACCGCCAATCAATCAGCCGCTTAGAGGAGTGAACATCCACTGTTCACATGACAGCTCCAGACAATCACGGGTCACAATGTCAGACACACGTGATCTCTTGGGCCTGTAATTTGGCTGGAGCTGTCATGTGAACGCTGATCCTCACCGCTTCAACCCGGGTTGAACAGACTAGCAGCCCAGAGTGAACAGGAGCGTCCGGGAGGCAAGTATGAGGTTTTTCTTCTATTTTTACTCATATCCTGATGAAAGAACAAACATTAGTCAGTCCCTAACACCCATTTAAGTAGTATCATAACATACATTTACAGTGCCTTGCGAAAGTATTCGACCCCCTTGAACTTTTCAACCTTTTCCCACATTTCAGGCTTCAAAACCTAAAGAATGAAATTTATTGGATATTTAAACTTTTGTAAAAAATAAAAAACTGAAAAGTGGGGTGTGCAAAATTATTTGGCCCCCTTAAGTTAATACTCTGTAGCGCCACCTTTTGCTGCGATTACAGATGCAAGTCGCTTGGGGTATGAGTTTATCAGTTTTGCACATCGAGAGACTGAAATTCTTGCCCATTTTTCTTTTTCAGCTCTTTCCACAAATACTCGATTGGATTCAGGTCTGGACTTTGACTTGGCCATTCTAACACCTGGATACGTTTATTTGTGAACCATTCCATTGTAGATTTTGCTTTATGTTTGGGATCATTGTCTTGTTGGAAGATAAATCTCCGTCCCAGTCTCAGGTCTTTTGCAGACTCCAACAGGTTTTCTTCCAGAATGGTCCTGTATTTGGCCCATCCATCTTCCCATCAATTTTAACCATTTTCCCTATCCCTGCTGAAGAAAAGCAGGCCCAAACCATGATGCTGCCCCCACCATGTTTGACAGTGGGGATGGTGTGTTCAGGGTGATGAGCTGTCTTGCTTTTACGGCAAACATATCGTTTTGCATTGTGGGCACCTTCTTCCACATGTTTGGTGTGTCTCCCAGGTGGCTTGTGGCAAACTTTAAATTAGTCTTTTTATGAATATCTTTGAGAAATGGCTTTCTTCTTGCCACTCTTCCAAAAAGGCCAGATTTGTGCAGTGTACAACTTATTGTTGTCCTATGGACAGACTCTCCCACTTCAGGTGTAGATCTCTGCAGTTCATCCAGAGTGATCATAGGCCTATTGACTGCATCTCTGATCAGTCTTCTCCTTGTTTGAGATGAAAGTTTAGAGGGACGGTTTTGGTAGATTTGCAGTGGTCTGGTACACCTTCCATTTCAATATGATCGCTTGCACAGTGCTCCTTGGGATGTTTAAAGTTTGGGAAATCTTTCTGTATCCAAATCCGGCTTTAAACGTCTCCACAACAGTATCACGGACCTGCCTGGTGTGTTTCTTGGTCTTAATCATGCTCTCTGCTCTTTAAACAGAAACCTGAGACTATCACAGAGCAGGTGCATTTATACAGAGACTTGATTACACACAGGGGGATTATATTTATCATTATCAGTCATTTAGGACAACATTGGATCATTCAGAGATCCTCAATGAACTTCTGGAGTGAGTTTGCTACACTGAAAGGGGCTGAATAATTTTACACACCCCACTTTTCAGTTTTTTATTTTTTACAAAAGTTTAATATATCGAATAAATTTAATTCCACTTCACCATTGTGTCCCACTTGTTGTTGATTCTTCACAAAAAAAATTAAAAAATGTTATATCTTTATGTTTGAAGCCTGAAATGTGGCAAAAGGTTGAAACGTTTAAGGGGCCCAATACTTTCGCAAGGTACTGTACATACCCCAACAAAGCTTAAAGATGTACAACATTATTTTCCAGTTATGGATGAACCAGCCTACAGTACTTAGACATGGTTCCAAAGCCCAAGTCATTATTTCCTTTACTTTCATTAAAAATGTATTTAAATTACAACAATTAATGTGTATGTACAGGCAGTCCACGGGTTACGAATGGGATAGGGAATGTAAATTTGTTCTTACGTTGAAATTGTATGCAAGTCGGAATTTTTTCTAGTTTTGGATAGTGCAGGTAACAGTTTTTACATTTGTTGTGCTCTCTGTTCCCTTTAGAAGATTCACCTCACTTTCTGTTTTCGCACTGTGGGGATGCTGGATTGGTTATTAGCAAAACCCCAGGCACACCCCCTAAAAAAATCGTTTTTAACGGGAAATGGATGCAAGTTGGAATGTTGAAAGTCAGGGACTGCCTGTATTTGCAAATACACTTCCTAAATACATAAAATGTTAACTAATATTAAATCTTACCATTCTGATCCAAATGCTTTAGAATATGCTTTGGTGGTTCTAGAGTGAGAAGAAAAAGTAGAATTTTATATTATTTTGTATTATAAAAAAAATCACCACACCAAGTAAAGCTTCATTCTGACCCAAAAGCTATTACAGCATTTGCTTAAAGGTTTCTCTTTTTATTTGTTATAGAGCTCACAACTCAATTATATTGAACTTTGTAATTGATACTCATTAAATCTTTTTTGTTCTGCTTTGCAAAACCGGCTAGACCCTTTACTCCCCCACTTTCCCATATACCAGGTTGTGGGGTTGTTTAAACCAAAAACTCCCGGGCTCCCCTTCCCCTTTTACATGGAAAATGTTTATGAATAACCTTAGTAGTAAAATGGTAACATCAGGCTTTTTTATTTACAATAAAAATAATTTAGGAAGAAATACAATGACAAGCCAAAGGAACCAAAAAAAGTTATGAACTTTTGATTTTGGCTCAAAATCTTTACCATCAAGCTTGAACACGGCTAAATCATTTTTTTAGACAATCATTCTTTTCCTATAAAAAAAAATTTTACTTAACTTTTGCCCATGCTTAGCTACTGATTCTTGTATGTAATACGTTGTTACCGGTTTTCCCTAAAAATCAAAATGTTAAATTTTTTTTATTTTTTAAAATCCCCTTTGGCTTTCAACACTGCCTGAAAAAATTTGGGGTATGCTTTTGATATTTCAAGCAGGTCCAAAAAAAAAATCTAAACCCGGTTCTTCGACCGTTTCCCCAAAGTTGGTGCATACTTGTAAAAATTTGGGTTTCAAATACGCCCTTTTTCTTTAACCTTACCCACTAGTGTTCTATTGGGTTGGGTCTGGGGACTGTGGGAGGCCAGTGCTGAAATTACGCATTATCTTGAATAATTTTTTTGCCAAATTCAACAAAGCTTGGGGTTTTTGCCCTTTTCTATCCATTACCCGAATTCCCTAAGTAACTCTTTTGTAGGATACTAACTATACCCTCAGCTTGAGATCACCATCAATCCGGTCAAAAACCCAAAAATCTTTGGCTGTGCACTCCCAAAATACATCTGTTCCTCCAATCGAAGTCCAATTCCTTAAAAATTTCTCAGCAATTAGCTTCTTTTCCCTTAAAGGGCTTTCTCACTACTTGATTCTTTTTTACCTCGTCAGATTTTTGGTTTCCTTTTAATTTCGGGGGGGTTTCACTGCCTTCTATAAGGGGTGCCGAGAAGCCAGGGCTGGCTTAGAAACCAGGCTGGCACCCCATTAGGAGGATGGAACAGGTCTGGGCATAGCGACCCGACAGCGATGCAGCAATACAGAGGGGATATCTAGGGAA
Source organism: Phyllomedusa bahiana (assembly GCA_025379985.1). Taxonomy (NCBI): domain Eukaryota; kingdom Metazoa; phylum Chordata; class Amphibia; order Anura; family Hylidae; genus Phyllomedusa; species Phyllomedusa bahiana. The sequence continues at coordinate 18,025 of JAODAL010030177.1, read as the reverse complement.
AAGGTAGGGTACTGTTTAAGGACACATTAGCAAAAGACTTTTTTTGTAGATCTTTTAAAAATAAAAAGCAATCCTTGTAGTGAGAAAACGCCTTTAATTCTTCCAGACCCATTTGCACCCATCAGAGCCCAGTCTATTGTCATCAATACAGTCATCAATCCAAATCACCCATTTCCAATCTTCCACTTTAAATACTTTTTTGCAAACTCAAGCCGATGCTTCTTATGATGAAACTGAAGTCTAGGCTTCTTCATTTTTTTGGGGCCACCATTCCAGACCTGTGTAAAGCGCGTTGCACGGTGCTTGCATGGACATCTTTGATTTCACTATTATGAAACATACGAGCCACATCCATTGGCGTGTTTGTCGTGCTAGAACTGATAGACCTTGTGATGAATCAACATGTTGATTGATAATTTGCCTGAGCATCCACCTCTTGGCTTTGGAATGGATGGACAGACAATTATTCTTCCAACTGTCATGGCCTCACATGATGCAGTTTGGAGATTTTCTTAGCCAACACACGGCTATCAATGAGCTGGGTGATGCAGTTTCTCTTTTCTTGGTAAATCTTCTTCATGGCTGCTCCTCGTTTCAAACCAGTGACCTTTAGCTTGGAAATCAACCTAATAACGCATTGAGCCATTAGGGAATGTGAGAACAGGTTGTAATTTGTAGTATCAAAAAGAAAAAGATTGTTTCACCACTGGGAGCAAAACAGTAACAATGCAGTTAATAGTGTAATAATATAAAAAGGTTATAGTGATTAGGATTGTGGAAAAGGGTTGTTGAACCAGGGATTTATTTTGGTTGCCAGATGGGAGTCAGGAAGGAATTTTTTCCCTAAAATGAGGACAATTGGATTCTACCTCATGGGGGTTTTTGCCTTCCTCTGGATCAATACTTTAGCACAATAGGCAGAACTGGATGGACGTCTGTCTTTTATCGGCCTTACAAACTACGTAACCATATAAACAATGTAACTATAAACATTTATTTTGAAAAGTAAAGATCTGCTGTGTTTTTCTTCTCTTCTGCCTTTTATTCATCTATCATAAAATCAGTGAAACTTCCTGCTTTTGGGTTGGTCAGTAGTTCTCCTGGAAGTTCCAGAATCCGTCGCAGTTACAATCTAGGACTTCTCTGCACCCACCCTTTAACCCCTTAACGACCTTGGGCGTATCCATACGTCCAGGTCGTTTGGGGGTTAACGCATCTGGACATATGGATACCTCCTGAGGATCGCAACGAACTCTAAAGCTCTAAAACTCGGCGCGGGGTGTCAGCTGTATATTACAGCTGACATCCCGCAGCGTCGGCCCCGACCCCGGATCGCTCCGGGGGGGTCCGGTTAACCTTTTAATTATCGCGACGATCGGGTCGCAATAACTAAGGGAGACACCTCCTGCGTCTGTCGGCGGCAGCAGCACACGGATCTCCCGATCCGTGCAGCTCCTGCCTTCCTACAGACAGCACGGAAGGCAGAGAATGCCTTCCGGGATGTCTGTGACGTCACGATGCCCGGCCGTGCCCTGTGGGCATGTCCCGGCATCGTGACTGACAGTTACCATAGGAACCAGTCATAGCAACAAGCTATGTACTGATTCCTATTGAATGAGAGATCTAAAGATCTCTCATTCAAATTCCCTATGGGGAAATGTAAAAAAATAACGTGAAAAAGTGAAAAAAAGTAAAAAAAAAGTGAAAGTAAAACACAAACACGAAAAATAAAAAAAATACGTACATCGCCCTTTTCCCCCTTTACAAACGCCAATCGCCCCAAAAAAGACCCAAAAAAAAATAAAGTACCCAAAATTTGGTATCGCCGCGTGCGAAACGACCTGCCTGTAAATCTGTCATGTTAATTAACCCGTACGGTGAACGCTGTAAAAAAAAAAAAACAAAAAAAAAACAAAAAACAAATCACAGAATTAAGATTATTGTTCATCCCGCAGCACATAAAAGGGAATAAAAAGCGATAAAAAAACCCCAAAAAAACCCAAAAAGTTGTACCAATTAAAATGTCAGTTCATCCCGCAAAAAAAAAGTCCTTATACAGCTCTGGTAAAACCGGAAAAATAAAAAATGTATAGCTCTCGAAGAATAGCGATGCATAAATATTGTTTTACACACTAAATACATTTTTTTTTTTTTTTAAGTGCTTCAACATAAAAAAAAACTATATAAATAGGTATCGCCATAATCGTAGGTAAAGAGTAAAGCTAATTTAATCACGGATACTGCACGGTGCCCCCCTTTGTTAAAAATAAAAAAAAAAACAACAACTAGGATTGCAGTTTTTTTCTTCACCCTGGCCTCCAAAAATGGATTTAAAAGCGATCCAAAAGCCGTGTCCCCCCCAAAAATGATAGTAATAAAACCGTCACCTCCTCTCGCAAAAATCAAGTCCCTACACAACTCCAAGCACAGAAAAATTTCAAAGTTATGGCTCTCAGATTATGGCGATGCAAAAACGTATTTTCCTGGTTGCATAAAAGTGTTTTTATTGTATAAAAGCCATTTAAACCCACAAAAAAAATTATACAAATTTGGGTATCGTGTAATCGTATTGACCTGCTGAGTAAAGCTACCAGGGTCTATATACCGTTACAGTGACCGCTATAAAAAATAAAAAACAACTACCAAGATTGCTGTATTTTGTTCAAAACATCTCACAAAAACTTTTAAAAAAAGTGAACAAGCATCATATGCACCCATAATGGTACCAATAAAAACTTCAACTCATCCAAGCAAAAAACAAGCCCATACACACTCTGCACACAGCAAAATAAAAAGTTATGGCTGTCAGAATAGGAAAACTAAAAAACGCAATTTTTTATATACGTATTTCTACTGTGTAAAAGTAATAAAACAGAAAAAAATATATAAATTTCTATTCAATTGTAATTGTCCCGACCCCATAGTAAAGTTATCACATAATTTACACTGCACGGCGAATGCTGTAAAATTGAAACTCAAAAACCAATGACCGAACTGCGTTTTTCCCCCCATTTTCATTGCCCACTGCTTAAATACCCCCAAAAACTATGGAACACCTGTGTGCCTAAAATGCTGAATTCATCCCTAGATGAGATCCTTGATGGGTGTTGAATCCAAAATGGGGCGACTTCTGGAAGGTTTCCCCCTGTTCTGCTACTTTGGGGCTTGCAAATGCGACATGGTCCACCAAAATCTGTGTTCCAAAAGCCAAATAGCAACTCCCTCCCTTAAAACGCCCGCCCTTGCGCCCAAACACAGTTTACCCCACATGTAGGTATTACCGAACTTGGAAGAAATTGCTTAAAGTTTTAGGGTTCTTTTTTCCAGGATTCCTTGTATATATGAAACATTTTAAGCTAAAACTGCAGATTGGAAAACAATTTTTTAAAATTTTCACAGCCTTATGCCCAAAAAAAATTTGTCAATCACCTGGGAGTCTATATACTCAAGCACCCCTGGATATATTTCTTAAGGGGTGTAGTTTCCAATATGCGGTTATTTAGGGGGGGTTTATTAAGTTTTAGCACCTTAGGGTGTCCCCAAACCTGAAATGGCGCCTAAAAAAGTCGTATTGAAAAAGAGACCCCAGAGTATAGTTTGGTGCTCCTCCTATTCTGGGGCTTATGGTTTAGCCAAATAATGCACTAGGGCCACAATAGGATATCTCAAAAGCGGCAGACCTGGGGGAATTGAATTAAGTTGCATTTACCTAGTCACAAATTTTCCGTATTCCGTGAATAATGGTAAGTATTTGAAAAATCTGAAAAAAAAAGTGAAATTTTGAAATTTCACCTCCAAATTTGCTTTAATTCTGTGAAATATCTAAAGGGTTAATCAAACTTCCTAAATAGTGTTGTAAATACGTTAAGGTTCTAGTTTTTCTCAGATGGCGCAACTTTTTGGGGGTAAACTAACATGCCAGGCCCCTCAAAAACCACGTCAGAACTGGAGTGGTCCCTAAAAAAATGTATATTGCAAATTTTCTTAAAAATGTGAGAAATTACTACTAAATTTCTAAGCCCTCTGATGTCGTAAAAAAAAAAAAAAAAAAAAAAAAGACAATTTAAAAAAAATGATGCAACCTATAGTGGGGGCATATGGTAGATGCTAGTTATAAACTATTGTTTTGGTGAATTTAATTATTGTCTTGCACGCCCGAAATTTTGCAACTTTCAAAATAGCAAATTTTTTCCAAATTTTTTATTTAAATTTTGATGTTTTTCACAAACAAACAAGGATTGTATGGATAAAAATTTCTTACTAACTTCAAGCACAATGTGTCACGAGAAAAATCTCTGAATCACATGGATAGGTAAAAGTGTCAAAAAGTTATTCTCACATAAATTGACATGTCAGATTTCAAAAATAGGGCTGTGTCAGGAAGGTCAAAACAGGCTGGGTCCTTAAGGGGTTAATCCTTCTAGCACTGCTCATTATGGTTCTCAATACATGTACACTTCACGCCCCTGCATCCTCTCCTCCAGTTCACTCCATGGTTGCCTGCAGCAGGCTGTGTAAAGTCAAGTCCCCAATCATTTTGTAACATGGTTAACATTCTTTTCACATCATAGAATATATGCAACATGTACAAATATATATTATTTGGTTTATATTTTATATTTCTATGTATGTGCTGTACATCGCTCACAGCAGGTACACAGCTATCCCATCACTGTAACTGATTGCTGCGGGTAATGTGGCATCACCCAGCTTTCCTGTACAGTGGATAGCCTATCTAGCATCCAAAAAAGGTAGGTACCATCCCCCACAGCAATGAGTTTTTATCATGGGAAAGCTGTTTGTCTGCCCTAAGGGCATCTCTAAACCCAGTGGTTTCAGGGAAGTCTCATGATGCTTTATCCTGGCACTACTACAATATATCCAGCAGCAACCAGAAATAAAAGTCTGCCTACTGCTCTTTAATCTCAGAGGTCCTATTGCACATTCAGCCAATCAAACAATGCAAGTTTTCTGACTAGGTGAAAAGGTACATTTAACAAATTTATAAAAAGACATTTCCCCTATCAGTACACAACAATGAAGCAGCCAAGACACTAACAGGGATGCGTCACTACGGACATATAGTTATCACTATATAACACCCTCCCACTATTAGAAGTGCTGACAGGAATGCAGTCATTCAGTTTACATAGTGACTGATGAGTCACTAGAAGCAAACAGATCTTTCTCTGCTCAGGTCATGCTTAAGCACACCCACTAAGTGATGACAAAATGTCTGTTCAGGCCAAGTGATCAATCCACGTCACATGGTATGCAGCAGGGCTGTGGAGTCTGTGTCCATTTTGGTGGAGTCAGTGTCGTTATAAAATGGACCGACTCCCAAATTATGTAATAAATTGCTACAGTTCAATGCAGTGCCAAGGGCAAAAGGAATTAGGTCTTGCCAGTGCTGCTGCTCCCATATTTCCAGCCTCATGTGATGAGTTTAATTTTGAAAAGTATTTGGATGACATGGAGCAGACAAGTGAAGAAATCAGGCGATACCTTTTAGAGGCTAACTGAGTATATTTGATAGTGAGCTTTCGAGAGGACTAGCTCTCTTCTTCAGACTGATGTTATACCATGATGTTATACTATGGAGCAGACAAAGCATTGCCGCAAGGGAAAAGGCTGCTCTCCCATAGCAAACAGATTGACAATATTTCAGCAACATTTTTTACTTGCTCTCATAGTAGAAGAGTTCAACTGTTAATAATAATAATAATCTTTATTTATATAGCGGCAACATATTCCGCAGCACTTTACAAATTCAAGGGTAAACATACAGACATTACACATTAAAAGTACTTACAAAAGGTGTGAGGGCCCTGCTCATGAGAGCTTACAATCTATTAGGGTGTATGGGTGAAACATACAGTAAGAAGTGCCAAGTTTACAATGGTCCGGCCATGTTTCATAAATAGGGGGTGGTTTACATGAAAAATGGATGAACCTGCCACCCAGACTGTACATCTATATACAGAAAAGTGCCTGTGAGTGCCCTAGTGTAGGGAGTGACAAATGTGTGTGATAGCAGTTAGGGATCTTGGTGGGCCAGACCAAGATGATGTATTTTCAGGGCCCTCTTAAAACTGTGAGGGTTGTGAATGTGCCTGATCGCCCGCGGTAGCATATTCCAGAGAATTGGTGCTGCACGTGTGAAATCTTGTAGGCGGGCATGAGAGGTTCGGATGATTGATGAGTGTAACCTGAAAATCAGCCAGCAGAGCGGAGAGAGCGGGTCGGGTGGTAGACAGAAACGAGGGAGGTGATGTAGGGGGGTCAGCGTTGTGGAGAGCTTTTATGGGTGAGAGTGCAGAGTTTATACTGTATCCTGTATTGGATGGCCAACCAGTGCAGTGACTGACCACAGGTAGAGGTGTCAGTAAATCGGCTGTATAGAAAAAGAGGCCTGGCTGCTGCAAATTCTGGACAGATTGGAGAGGGGAAGTTTGCAGAAGGGATACCGATAAGCACAGGAGTTGCAGTAGTACAAGAAAGCTAGAAGAAATAAAGAAAGCAGTAAAGATTAGTTTTTTAGGTGTTTTCCACAGAGAGAAGCGGACGGATTTTGGAGATATTCTGAAGTGCATGAGACAGGAGAGCAAGGGATTGGATATATGGGGTGTGAAGTCCAGATCAGATCAAATATAACCCCAAGACAACTGGTTGATCAAAAAACGGACTGCAAGAGGCAAATTCCTTTATAACCCAGATTCATAGAGATGTTGCTCATGTGGTCACCGCTTTGCCACCAAGCAGGGCCGGGACAATGAGTAGACAGAGGTAGACGATCGCCTAGGGTGCCTACCTTTGCCTGTCACTAGGGGGCGCAGGCATGGAGCCGGCTCAGAAGCTGAGCCAGTTCCTTACGTGATTGGTCCCTGTTGTATCTCAATACAGCTGGCAGCTAAGTGGATTCCCTCCTCCCCCCCCCTCCTTCCTCCCCGTCACGAGGTGGGAGTAGTGACAGGGGCGGTGTACATTGGGTCAGTTGACCATTGGGAAGACGATTAAGGAGAGATTACAAATCCATCACAGTCTGCTTCCTGTCCCACATGAGCGCCCTTGAATGCTGGTAATAAGTGGGGGGCGGAGCATTTCGGCCCCCTCTCTTCCCCAGCAGAGCACTGGGAACTGCAAAGAGATCACAAGAAAGGGTGATTGTTTTAACGGTGAATGGGGATGGAGCTAATATTTGAAGTGTGGGAGTATTCTAGTGAGAAGAGGTGGTATCTATAGTGAAGAGGGGGGAGCTAATAGAAGAGAGGGGGGGAGCTATAGTGAGAGAAGGGGGTTATACAGGGAGAAGTGGTTAAGAAAGGATCTGGGGTTTTATAGTTGGAAAGGGCAATTATAATGGGAGTAAAAGAGGGGTTATAATGGGAAGTAGGGCGATTATAATGTGAAAAAAGTGAGGAATTGGGGTGGTCATAGAGGGAGCTGGGTTAGAGTGGGGGTGGAGGAGACAGGTGTTTAGAGTAAGGCTGGTGGAATAAAAGGGAGAGGTGGAGGAGAGGAGATTTAAAGTATGGGGAGGGGAGGACACTGTCCAGTTTCCAGGAAACCTGGGCAGTACCTCATCCTCTACAGAAGACACTCAGCATTGCCTGCTGTGGGGGATGTCAACAAGCTTTCCTGGGCACTAGATTATCCAGCATCCGGGAAAGCTTGGTGATACCCCATCCTCCTGGGTTTCTGTGGGATTTCTGTTTTCTTTTTTCAGGTTTCAGTTTTGGATTCGGTGAAGTACTTTTGACCAGCATTGGATCTATTTCTTTAATAAAGTGGTTATTGAGGGCTGGTGTGGGAGTGTGTGTATTTAAATAAAGTGTTTTTATCTGTCGTTGCTGTATTTATTTCATTCCACTGTTAGTAATGGAGGTGTACTGGGAAGAGCCGGGTTACCATCAGAAACGGACCCTCATATTTGTTGGTATGCTTCTGGGGCAGCTGTGGGTTGGTATTTTTAGGATGGGAAGGCTCTGATATACATGGACCTCCCCATTCTGATAATTTCAGGCGCAAGGAGTACGTGTAAGCATATTTTTTTCAATACTTTTTTTTTTTTTTTAAGCTTCTTTCTAGATTTTCAAGTAAACAATTGGTAAAAAAAAGACTACTTGAGGTCCCTCCATTTTCCATAACCAGCCAAGTTCAAACCATCACAGAGAGTCTATTTCTGATGGTAACCCAGCTCGTCCTTAGGTGTGTTTGTGTACTGGGGACTGACAGACTTCTCTCGATTAAAACGATCACTGGGTCTTGGTCTCAGCCAGTGGGAGTTTTGTGCACCAAGGCAAAAAAAACCCCCATTTAAAAAAAACCCCATAATATTTAGCTAGTGATAGCCTTGGGTGACAAAAACACTGCTGGCTGACACCAAGCCCCAGAGATAGTAATAGAGTGTCTGACAGACTTCTCTTGATTACTAACAATGGAATAAAATAAAAAACCCACAGAAACAGCAGAAAACACTTTAACCCAGTAACGACCTTGGACGTATGCATACGTCCTGAGGATCGCGCAAACTCTAAAACAGAGTTTGCACGATCACTGCAGTATGACAGCTGTATATTACCCCATTATTAACACGACAGGTCACAATAACTAAGCGAGACACAGAAGGAACAAGCTTCTTCTGTGTCTCTGTTGGCGCAGCAGTCGCACAGACAGCCCAGAAGGTATCAAATGCCTTCCGGGCTCTCTGTGACGTCACCATGCCCGGCAGTGCCCTGTGGGCATGGCTGGGAATCATGACTGACAGTTGCCATAGAAACCAGGACCCAGCAATAAGCTGTGTATTGATTTCTATTATAAAAGTGATTTTCCCTATGGGGAAAGTTAGATTTAAAAAAAAAAAGAAAAAAAAAAAAAAAGGTGAAAATACAGTAAAACAAACTCGAAAAATAAAATAAACACACTTACACCACCCCTTTCCTCTTTACAAACTGCAATCATCCCAAAAAAGATAAAAAAATAAAAAATAAAAGTATGCGCCACACGTGTAACAACTTGCCCTAAAAATCTATCTTGTTAATTAACCAGAACAGGGAACGCCTTAAAAAGAAAAAATCACAGACTTGCGATTTTTGTTCATCCCGCAGCACATAAACTGTAATAAAAAGCAATCAAAAACTCATATAAATGCCTAAGTGCCACCAATTAAAACTTCAGTTAATCTCGCAAAGAAAAAGCCCTTACACTGCTCTGTAAAAATGAAAAAATTATGGCTATCAGAAGATAGCTATGCATAAATATTGTTCTATACAATAAAAACTAGGGATTGCGGTATTTTCTTCACCCTGTCTTCCAAAAAATGGATTTAAAGCCAATCAAATAGCCTTTTCCCCAAAAAATGTATACCAATTAAAACGTCCAATAATCCTGCAAAAATCAAACTGCTATACAGCTCCATACACAGAAAAATAAAAAGTTATGGCTCTCAGACTATGGCGATGCAAAAACTTGTTGTCCTGTTTGAATAAAAGTGGTTTTATTGTGTAAAAGTAGTAAACCTAAAAAAAACTGCTAATTGGGTATTGCTGTAATTGTACTGACCTGCTGAGTAAAACTAGCATGTCATTTATACTGCACGGTGACTGCTGTAAAAAAAAAAACAAAAAAAAAACAACCTACCAGGATTGCTGTGTTTTGTTCAAAATGCCTCACAAAAACCTTAATAAAAAGTGATCAAAGCGTCATATGAACCCCATAACTATACAAATAAAGTCAACTCATCCTGCAAAAAACAAGCCACTACACAGCTCCGTACACAGCAAAATAAAAAAGTTATGGCTCTCAGACGATGATGACATAAAAGCGCAGTTTTTTTATAAAGGCATTTCTTTTGTGTAAGAGTAATAAAACATAAAATCCTATATAAAATTTGTATCTTAATTGTACACAGTAAAGTTATCATGTAATTTATACCGCACAGCGAACACTGTAAAATTGAAGCTCAAAACACAATGGCAGAACTGTGTTTTTCCCTTCCCATTTTCATGTCCCAAAGCTAAAACAACTATGGAACACCTGTGCACCTACAATGCATAATACACCCCGAGATGAGATCCATGAGGAGCGTTGAATCCAAAATGGGGTAACTTCTGGAAGATTTCACCTTTTCTGGTACTTTGGGGGCTTTGCAAATGTGACATTACACCCACCAAAATCTGCATTCCAAAAGTCAAAATAGTGCTCCCTCCCTTGTACGCCCTGCCAGGCACCCAAACAGCAGTTCACACCCATACATAGGGTATTGCCGAACTTGGAAGAAATTGTGTAACAAAATTTGGGGGGCTTTTTTTCCCAAGATTCCTTTTATAAATGAAACGCTTTAAGCTAAAATTGCAGATTGTTGGGAACATATATATATATTTTTTTTAAATTCTCATCGCCTATTGCTAAAAAAAATTTGTGAAACACCCTGTTGGATCGATACACTCACTGCACCCCTGGATATGTTCCTTAAGGGGTGTCATTTCCAACATGGGGTCTTTTTAGGGGTGTTTATTAAGTTTTAGCACCTTAGGGTGTCCGCAAACCTGAAATGGCACCTAAATAAAATCATATTGAAAATGAGAATCCAGAGTCCAGTAGGTGCTCCTCATTCTGAGGTTTGTGGTTGAGCCAAATAGTGCACTAGGGCTACATATGGGAGATGTCTGAAAATTACAGAATCTGGGGAATATTAACATCTATCAGTGAAAAATGGATAAAAATTGAAAATCTGCAAAAGTGAAATTTTATCTCCACTTTGCTTTAATTTCTGTGAAACACCTAAAGGGTTAACAAACTTCCCAAACGCTGTTATAAATACTTTAAGGGGTGTAGTTTCTTAGATTAAGTCATTTATGGGGGTATCTAACATGCAAAGCCACGTCAGAACTGGACTGGTCCCTAAAAAAAATGTATATTGCAAATTTTCTAGAAAATGTGAGAAATGACTACTAAATTTCTAAGCGCCTTAATGTTGTAAGAAAGTAAAAAGACATTTAAAAAAATAATGCCAACCTACAGTGAACATATGATAGATGTTAGTTATAAACTATTTAGTGGTGAATAATTATCTGTCTTCTATGTAGAAATGTTAGAACTTTGAAAATGACAAATTTTTCCAAATTTTCACAAAATTTTGATATTTTTCACAAACAAAAGGATTGTATGGACCAAAATTTCTTACTAACAAAGTACAATGTTTCACAAGAAAACCATCTCTGAATAGACTGGTTAGGTAAAAGTGTCAAAAAGTTATTCTCACAAAGTGTCATATCAGATTTTAAAAAATATCGCTGTCAGGAAGGCCAAAACTGTCTGGGTCCTTAAAAGGGTTCAATAAACACTCCCGACACCAGCCCTCGTTGACCATTTATTAAAAAAAGGATCCAATCGTGGTCTGACATAGTGCAACAAATCCAGCGTACTCCAAAGGAAGAAACTGTAGAAAAATATAAACACTACAAAAACACGTCAGAACTGAACTCCATCCCCTCACCCCCTACAGGTCATGACGGCCCCTAATCTTCTTGGGGTGCAGGCTACACAATATGATCCTGGGGGGGTAAAGGCCACAGCACAATCTCCAGGAGGTTTACCCGCAAAAGATGGTGCCTGCATGCCGTGGCCTATACCGTCTCTCCCATTCCTACCACCCCATAAACTACCCACCACCTCCCCCTATCACTCTATAGCCCCTTACCTCAATCTGTCTCCCCTTAACCAACTCACCTCGAACCTTTAACCCCATAGCTCCCTCATCTCCACCTATCTACCCCTATATGGTCACTCTATGGCCAGAATATTGGTAGTAGTAGTATAAATGTTTATATTCAGGAATAGTATAGCGTTACAAATGTAGCAGAGTCTAGCTTGACCATGTTATCATGGCTTTCTGTGTTATCTGTGCTTATCTGTTAAAAAAGAGGCATTAAAAACCATGGGATAACTTTCTGAGCCATGATATCATCTGTATAATTCAGTCATTATGTGGTGGGGATATGTGGTCATGATGATGTCATATTATGCAGTCACTATGTGGTGTTTATATGAGGTCATGGCGTGGTGGTATTATTCAGTCACTATGTGGTGGTGATGTTTGGTAATGGTGAGATGGTATTATTCAGTCACTATGTGGTCATGGTGTGGTGGTATTATTTAGTCACTATGTGGTCATGGTGTGGAGGTATTATTCAGTCACTATGTGGTCATGGTGTGGTGGTATTATTTAGTCACTATGTGGTCATGGTGTGGAGGTATTATTCAGTCACTATGGGGCGGTGATATGTGGTCATGGTGTGGGAGGTATTATTCAGGTGTTGATAGGAGATCATGGTGTGGAGGTATCATTCAGCCACTATGTGGTGGTGATATGTGGTCATGGTGTGGGGTTATTATTCAGTCACTATGTGGTGGTATTATTCAGTCAGTGTATGGTGGTGATGTGTGATGGTATTATTCAGTCACAATATGCTGGTGATATGCGGGTCATGGTGTGGTGGTATTAGTCAGTCATTATGTTGTGATATTATTCAGTCACGGTGTGGTGGTGTTATATGATGGTATTATTTAGTCACTGTTTGGTGGTGTTATGCGGTCATGATGTTGTGGTATTATTTGGTCTTTGTATAGCATTATCATTGATAATATTGATCTTGTCCAGTATACTAGTATGTGCAGTAACAGTATGGTGATAATATTTGCTGCTTGTATAGCGGTATTATGTGGTGACTATATCACCATTATCCAGAGGCGTCATCTATAGAAAACGGTCTTTATAGCGATCCGTATGGGCTTTTTCATTAACAACATACTCTTCTATATAAACACAATCTAAGAGACCCTACTAACTCCAATATTGTGTGTCGGAATGGTATTTTTTTCCCATTCCGCCTAACGGGGTGGGGTGGGGGAGGGGAGACTGAGGCAGTGTGGGTTTTGTTAGGGGTGGGGTTTTTTTTGGGGGGGGGGGGGGGGGGGGGGCACCATTGGCCAACTTGCCTACAGCACCAAAATGCCTGGTCCCGGCCCTGAACTCAAGTTAGTGTACAGAGGATCTGATGGAGGCGATGCCATTTCTCAGAACAAATTCATAAACTCACTCAAATGTTACTCAGTACATTTTTGTTGAAAACTTTTTCTCAATTAATGCGTTTTGCATATTTACAACTTATGTTTTTTATGTTCTCAAGTTGAATTCCAATAAAAATATTTTACACCCACAAGCAAAACAATGTTTTGAACTTTTGCCTTTCAGGCTTCATTTCTCACCATCCACTTCAACTTTGAATGTGAGACTACCATCATTTTATGGACAATCATTTGGGCTTTCTCATAGCTATATTTGACTTACAACTATTTAGCATTTGCTTAGTTATGTAGATTATTGCCATGTAACTAGAGTTCTGTGAAATTTTTTAAACCCCTGGAAACCCCTTAATAAAACTCTAAAAAGCTGGTGACATTTATGTGAAACAGATGTCTGAGATGAATGCTATACAGTGACAATCTAACATAACCTTACTGATATTTAACAAGTAGACTGGGAGTTGTCCCAGCGCCTTATGTGCTATATGTTGACTGAAATGTTGAATTGAAAATATAAAAAAAAAAATGCCAAACAGGATGGTAGGACAGGACCTTGAAAGAAATGGGATAAAAAGGAGACTTTTCTATTCGTCTTGCGTTAAACAAATAAAACCCTTTACAAGCTTGTTGCATGGAAGAAAAAAAAAAGACAACACCTTTATCTTGACAGAATTAAAGAAAGTATACATTACTGTGCAAAAGCTTTAGGTAGGTATGGAAACAATGCAGAAAAATGCTTTCAAAAAACACAAGTGTTAAGAGTTTATTTTGATCAACTAACAAAATACATGAAAAAAGGAGAAATCCAAAATCAATATTAGATATACCCAACCTTTGCTTTCAAAACAGTAATTGCCTCTAGAGAGCCCTGATTGCAACATATAGTCTGTGTAGGATTATTATATGGAAAGAGACAACAATTTAGAAAGCATACCCCACTAAAATTTGGGGTTAGTTCTCCAATTTTTGGACAACCCCTGCCAATTTCCCTTTAAAAAAACTGTGAGCAAGTTTATCTAAAAGAATAGATGCCATTTTGAAGTCAAAGGTTTCATACCAAAATAAATTTTTTGATTTTATTTTCTTTTAGTTGTTTGATGAAAATAAACCATTACCTCTGGTTTTGAGACCATTCCTACTTTGCAGAATTGTTTGTCTAACATACCCCATAAACCCCAACATACCAATAAAAGTGTAAACTTATCCTACAAATAAAGACCTTTAAGTTCAATTTGGCAAAGGAAAAAAGTGTTGAATTTTTAGACTATCATGACATAAAAACATGATTTAAGTGTCAATTATGATTTGTGTGTGAGGAATGGCCTGAAAAAAGATGTGGTCTGAAAAGTATGTGTAGTCGAAAAAAAAGGGGTGAAAATTTAAACGAGCCCCGGGCATCAAAATCTAACACCACCATTGACTGACTTTAAAGACCTGTCTCTTTTATAAGGACATAAAAAGGGTTTAGTCGAACTCTGTATTTAATAGCATATACCATACCCGACTGTCTGCGTCCTGATCGGTGTACGATAGTTGGATCAATTGCAGACATTGTTTTCTTTTTTTTTGGGCTTTTATCTATAATTTTCTTGGATTGGGAAATAAAAGAATACAATAAATAGTATACTTTATATCCCTTATTAGTAAGATCTAGGTACTCTGTATGTATTATTCATTGAAAACTATTTCTTTAATGTTAGACTATGTCTACATAGCATATGTTTAAATGCAGTCCAAATCTGATGGCATTTTAACATCATGGGACCGTGGTCGGTTTTCAGTTTTGCCTTATGTCCTGTACATTGAATGTACAGGAATCCGACGGCAATCCAGGCGAAATATCTGACATGTTTTAAAATCCGACAGAATCTGGCAGATTTCAAAACTGATTGAAAAAAAAATCTGCCCCCCCCTTTGTAAAATAGCCTTATTTAAAATTTTTGAAAGAAAAAAAAAAAAAAAAAAACATCTACCGGTGTTAAGTATATGAAAGCTGCAAAGGCTTAAAGGGTAGTATAGTATAAACATGGTAAAGTCAGAGAGCTGGAGGGGTGAGAGTTAAAATAATTTTTTGCAAACTTACACATAGCATCCATCTCTAAGATTGCTTCCTTGGCCTAAAACAAAAATGTGATTTTATTACATAGCTTAGAAATAAGGATGACTTATCATAGACCCGACTAAACTGGAAATGGCTAAGAGCAAACCATTACTAAAAGGTGTATTTTTATTTTTTTTAAGAGCATGACCACTACTAACATTGCAGGTATACCTGAAAGGAGATGTCCACTTTTTAATTCCATTTCATTTTTAAGGATACCATCCTATATATAAGCACCAAATATAGTTTCACAAAAAGGAAACTTATTAAATAGGCAATTCTTAATTTTATTACATTAACATTTCAGTAAATACAATTAGTAAAAATGGTTTTACAATATAAATAAAGCAGGACTAGTGTTATAATGCAAAATGTTTGACGTGAGTAAAAGTGCACAAGTTTGCGTTAAGCCAGGGAATATCAAATGTGCATTTAAAAAAAAACCATTAAAAATATGAAAAGGTAAAACATTTTGAAGTTTCTGGAAGCTGCTGGTGACCGCACATAATTCCAGAATTTGCAAGACCGAAAAAAGACAGATGTCCTTTGAGTTTAGCCCATTGGTCTATAGTGTTGATCCAGAGGAAGGCAAAAACCCAGTTGAGATAGAAGCCAATTGTTCTCATTTTAGGGGGAAAAAAATTCCTTCTCGACTTTAATTGAGCAATAAATAAAACCTTGGGTAACACCCTTTTTTAGAATCCTAGCATTATAACATATATGATAAATTACATTATACAATATTTCCAAATATTTCCCGGGAAGTTTAAATGCAAACCAGTTTGTCTTTAAAAAACGATTAAAAATTATTTTAATTTGTGGTATGTGTGACAAAGAAAAATATGAATCTCTCATAATTTAAATCATCCTAACCTTTTGGGGGATAATTGCATGATGGTTCTCTAGTATCAGTTTCTTTATGTGATGGGTCCACAGACGTTTTCTTACTTCTAGCCTGTTTTAAGAGAAAAAAATAAGACAACAAATAAATTTTCAACCACAATGTAAATATAGTTAGGCTGGTGGAATAATTGAATAAGCAAGGCAAATGTAAATTATCTCATCATGACTATACATTTTTTGATGTATTTTTCCATAAAAAGTTCACAGTGCAGTGAAAAAACAATTTAAAGTGGGGTTGTTATTAGAATATGTTTCTTTACGTAAAGAGTTAGTTCCATTTCCCAAAATTTTACATAAAGTAGGTCAATACAAAAAAAATCTGAAAAAATTTCAAGAAACCCTCTGTTAGGTCGTGGCTGGGGAAGGGATATTTCCCCCCATTGTTCAAAATAATTAAAATCCCCAGCACACACCCGATTTCAATTTTAAGTGAAAATTTTTTTTTAAGTTTTGAAAAATACACACCCACACAATCAGTTAGGGTTTTTGGTTTTTTTTTTTTAGATCCTGGAAGATCTGGTAATCAAGAATTGATGTTGTGATGTTTCGGTCGCTTCACAACCTTAATCATACCAATTGCTGCAGTGTTTCCTCTGCAGTAATTTTTAGTTAAAAGGGGTTTTTAACATTACAAAAAATGGGTTTTAGAATAAGGGGACAGTGAAAACAAGCAAAATTTTCAATTGGATGTCATTTGCAAAACTGTCTTGTTTTTCCCTTTTCTCCCCCTCCTTTCATTTCTTGGTGACGGCTCTATAATTAAAATTTTGGGCTGGCCCCCGGTCGTATTCACAGGAACATTGCATTCCTGCCTCTCTCACTCAGAATAAGGGGCCGGCAGCATTTCATTCTGCACAGCCAGGAGCTGCATAGTACAACAGAAAAAAGCAGAATTGTGCCCCTGATTAAGTTGTGCGGAAACATAGAAGGGAGCAATTGTGCTGCTCTGGGTGAGTTCCTAGAAAAACTTATTCAACTGTAAAAAACCCCCAGTGTGAGACGGAAGGTAGTGCACCGGTTATAGAAGACTGCTAGAATGCAGGGCTTTGGTAGTAAACAAAAAACTCTTTCAAAAAAAAAGACTGCATGGGGAGAGGGATGAACGTGACATGTGGACTAGACAGAGAGGTGGGGGGGAAAAGCAAAGGGGGGGCTATCCCCCCCCATTGAAAAAAAGACATGATCGGGGGCGAGCACAGTGTTTAGAAAAAACCCAGCTGGGAGGGGAAGAAAAACCCCTGGATTTGGGAACGAAAAAAAAGCTCAAGAAAAACAGCCGAACTGAGAAGTGACACATCCCCTTTTAAGGGCATAAGGAAAACAAAAAAAAAAAAAAAAGACAAGAGGTTGTAATTTAGTAGGAAACGGAGTCAGGAATGGAAAAGTGAGTGAGTGAAAAGTAAGATGAGTGATACCAAAGAGAGGATAAGTATGAGAAGGAAAGGAGTGGAAGCAAGGAAGCGAATATAACAGAGGGATGAAATACCTGATAAATGTGATGATGGAGGGGGTTAAAGGTGAAAGGACATATATGGAAAATGTGAACACACAAACATGTTTTTAAATAAAACAGTACAAACGTGTTTTTTGTTTATATCGTTTCTCACCCACTTGTTCATACTGAAAAGGTAGAGTACATGCAGTCCCCGGGGACAAAGGATAGGGATGTAGATTTGTTCTTTAAATTTAAATTGTATTAAGTCGGGGAGGTATATTTTTTTAACCCCCTTTTCGACTTTTTTGTACTCATCGGCAATGCGGGTAGGGGTTTCCGCAAAATTTCCGTATGATTTCGTCAAGGCGATCTTGGCGCTCACAGGCGGAGTGCGCAATCGCGGATGGAACCAGCGGTAAATTTTTCGCGGCATATGCCCCACCCCCCGCCGGAGTGAGCCCCGGGCCCCAGGGGTTAACCCCCCCATGTCAGACCCCCTC
>JAODAL010030176.1:0-50380 GCA_025379985.1 Phyllomedusa bahiana | reverse complement strand
ACCTGGTGTCACATGTGGGGGCATTTGGCCGGGCTAGGGTTTATTTGACCCCCTAGTATTTTATATTATGGGCCTTGGTATTGTAGAGTTTTTTTAGTAAAATGATATGTTGGTATTTTTTTCCCATGAAAGGGTTTTATTTTTGGGTAACGGTATGAATTTATTTTTAAGGTTTATTTTATCATAATTGTCGGTGCTATTGAAAAAAAATTGTCAGTGCTGCCCTCATTACACGTAAATGCTGGGTGAGGGCAGGATTTGTGGAATTGTGAAAAATTATTGATGGGAAAATACTTTTTTTTCTATTTAAAATACATGCTGCAGTTCCAATGTGGGTAAAAAAATGCTGTTGAACCCACCCCGTGAAAATGAAAACCGAGGGCCGGGGCCCCCGGAATGTTTTGGGCCCCTACAACCCCCCTGGGGTTAGGTATTTAGTCACTTGCAAAAGGAACTAGTGCTTGCAGCATATAGTCGTATCGACCCAAAATTTTGACTAAGATCTTATGTTTTCCCAAAAAAATCGTGGTGTTTTTTTTTAGGGGGATTTGCATACTTTTGGGGGGGGTCGGGAGAAGTTCTTACCCCCTTGCCCCCATTCACTCCCCTGCTCGTTCCCCCACCCCTCCGAACGCTGAGCAGAGATTGCCCCCGAGGAGTATGCGGTGGGGGCCCCTTCTGCTGCCGCCCAGGGGTCGCAGGACATTCGCCCCCATTCAGGGGCTTGTTTTTACTGGGCGGCGAAATCCCATCTGAGGGTCCCAAAAGGAGGCCCGCGGAAAATCAGGCCCAGGTGACTCGCGGGGAAGGTAAAAGGGAAAAGGTATTTCCTATGGTGTCAAAGAAATTGTTTTTTTCCGTTAAAAAAATTTTATATCTTTCCCTGTTGGTTTGGGGGGTGGCCCTTTGTGGATTCGGGGTCAGTTTAATTTTTGGAGCATCTTTTTTAAAGATTTGGGCTTCCTGGAGGTCTTTATCGATTTGTGAGGTGTGGCGGATGTTTCCTGTGGTCAGGGCAAGATCCAATTTTACACCCCTGAGATAGAGATGCTGGAGGTTTAATGCATTGAGGGGGGGTATCCAAAGGGCCTATTTTCCCATGGGCACCCGTGGGGGAGTCCCTGGGCGGCGCCTGTTTGGGGCGGAGGGGAGCGGATTTTCTTTAAAAAAAAATTAAAAAATGAAAAAAAAAAATTTTTTTTTTTCCCACTGTGCCCGTGGCTTTTTTTTTGGGTGGCAACGGCGTCCGTCAGTGTAAACGAAAATGATTTTTTTTTTTTTGCAGAGCGGTACGGAAAAGGGACGCGGTGGGGGACAATTGCCCTCCTTTCCCCGGGCTCGTTGTTTTGCAGCGGGGCGCTCAGCAAAACTGCGCTGATGTGCTGTTCCCCCAGTGCGCGGGGTGGGGGGGGGCTGCTGGGGGAGGAAAGGGGCTGCGTGCCCCCTCCTCTCCCAAAAGCCCCTCCTGCCACAAAGGCAGAAGTGGGGAAGGAACAGAGGGCAGCGCGCCCCCCACTTTTTTCGCGAAAAATGGACCCGTAAAAGGCAGGAGCAGAAGGCCATGGTTCCAGCTCTTCAGGACTGGTAATTTGTTTTGGGGGGGGGAGGGGGGGGGGACACTGGGGGTGTTAGGGACAGGGGGGGGAGGGCAGGGGGGGTTGGGTGGGTTGGGGACGTGGGGGGAGGGCAGGGGGGACACTGGGGGGTGTTAGGAAACGGGGGGGGGAGGGAGGGGGGGAGAGGGGTTAGGAAGTGGGGGGAGGGAGGGGGGAGACTGGGGATCTTTGGAAATGTGGGGGGGCAGGGAGGACATGGGGGGTGTTAGGAATGGTGGGGGGAGGGCAGGGGAGGACACTGGGGGGTGTTAGGGATAATGGGGGGAGGGCAGGGGGGATGGGGGTTTTGTTAGGGATGTGGGGGGAGGGCAGGGGGGGACATGGGGGGTGTTAGGGACAGTGGGGGAGGGCGGGGGAGGACACTGGGGGGTGTTCGGGACAGTGGGGGGGAGGGAGGGGGGGACAGGGGGGTTGGGGATAGGGGGGGGGAGGGAAAGGGGGCAATGGGGGGTGTTGGGATGGGGGGGAGGGCAGGCGGGAGACTGGGGGGTGTTAGGGCAGTGGGGGGGGGGGGGGGAAACTGGGGGGTTGGGAATGTGGGGGGGGGGAGGGGGGAACTGGGGGGTGTTGGGGGACAGTGGGGGAGGGCGGGGGAACTGGGGGGTGTTGGGAATGTGGGGGGGGAGGCAGGGGACATGGGGGGTTTTTGGGATTTGGGGGGAGGGCAGGGGGGACACTGGGGGGTGTTAGGGACAGTGGGGGGAGGGCAGGGGGGACACTGGGGGTGTTGGGGTATGGGGGAAGGGGGGGGAGGAACTGGGGGGGTTAGGGAAGGGGGGGAGGGCAGGGGAACTGGGGGTTGTTGGGGGGATGTGGGGGGGGGCGGGGGGGACACGGGGGGTGTTAGGGATAGTGGGGGAGGGCAGGGGGACATTGGGGGGTGTTAGGGACAGTGGGGGGTGGGCAGGGGGGGCACTGGGGGGTGTTAGGGACAGTGGGGGGGGGGCAGGGGGGGCACTGAGAGGTGTTAGGGACAGTGGGGGGGGGCAGGGGGGGGCACTGGGGGTGTTAGGGACAGTGGGGGGGGGGAGGGGGGGGGGAGATGGGGGTGTTGGGAAATAGAGGGAGGGGGCAGGGGGGCTGGGGGGTGTTAGGGATAGGGGGGGGAGGGCAGGGGGGAGACGGGGGGGGTGTTAGGGATAGTGGGGGGGAGGGCAGGGGGACACTGGGGGGTTGGGATAGTGGGGGGAGGGCAGGGAGGACACGGGGGGTGTTAGGGACAGTGGGGGGGGGGGGGGGAGACGGGGGTGTTGGGGAAGTGGGGGGGGGGGGGGCAGGGGGGACACTGGGGGTGTTGGGAATGGGGGGGGGAGGGCAGGGGGGCACTGGGGGGGTTAGGGACAGTGGGGGGGAGGGGCGGGGGCTGGGGGTGTTAGGGACAGTGGGGGGGGGGGGGGAAAATGGGGGTGTTGGGAATAGGGGAGGGAGGGCAGGGGCATGGGGGGTTTTAGGGATTGTGGGGGGAGGGCAGGGGGGAGACTGGGGGGTTTTAGGGATAGTGCGGGGAAGGAGGGGGAAGGGGGGGGTGTTGGGGGCGTGGGTGGAGGGCAGGGGAAAAATGGGGGTTGTTGGGATGTGGTGGAGGGCAGGGGGGAACGGGGGGGTTTGGGACAGGGGGGGGGGGCGGGGGAACAGGGGGGTTTTTTTTGGAAAAAAGTGGGGGGAGGGCAGGGGGAATGGGGGTGTTGGGGGATAGTGGGGGGGGGGCCCCGGGGGGGCACTGAGGGGTTAGGGCGGGGGGGGAGGGCAGGGGGGAGAGGGGGGGTGTTGGAATATGGGGGAGGGGCAGGGAGGAGAGTGGGGGGTGTTGGGAATGGTAGGGGGGAGGGCAGGGCGGGACGGGCGGAGTTAGGCATATGGGGGGGGGAGGGGGGGGGAAACGGGGGGGGTGTTAGGGATAGTGGGGGGGGGCAGGGGGGACATGGGGGGTGTTAGGGACAGTGGGGGAGGGCAGGGAGGACAGGGGGGGTGTTAGGGATAGTGGGGGGGGGCCCGCGGGGGGACTGGGGGGTGTTAGGGATAGTGGGGGGGGGCAGGGAGGACACTGGGGGTGTTAAGGACAGTGGGGGGAGGGCAGGGGGCAGAATGGGGGTGTTAGGGACAGTGGGGGGGGGGCAGGGGGGGAATGGGGGTGTTAGGGACAGTGGGAGGAGGCAGGGGGGAGGGGACTGGGGGTGTTAGGGCAGTGGGGGGAGGGCAGGGGGGCCCTGGGGGTGTTAGGAATTTGGGGGGGGGCAAGGGGGGGGAGGGGGTTTTGGGGTAGTGGGGGGGGGGGGAGGGGGGCACTGGGGGGGCTTTTAGGGACATGGGAGAGGGCAGGGGGCCATTGGGGGTGTTGGGAATAGTGGGGGGGGGGCAGGTGGGAGATGGGGGGTGTTAGGGATAGTGGGGGGAGGGCGGGGCACATGGGGGGTGTTGGGGGACAGTGGGGGGAGGGCAGGGGGGACACTGGGGGGTGTTAGGGATAGTGGGGGGAGGGAAAAGGGGAAGGAGGGGTGTTGGGACAGTGGGGGGAGGGCAGGGGGGGACACTGGGGGTGTTAGGGATAGTGGGGGGGGGGGGGGGGGGAGACTGGGGGGGTGTTAGGAATAGTGGGGGGAGGGCAGGGGAGAGACTGGGGGGTGTTAGGAATAGTGGGGGGAGGTCAGGGGGACATTGGGGGGTGTTAGGGATAGTGGTGGGAGACTGGGGGTGTTAGGAATAGTGGGGGGAGACTGGGGGGTATTAGGAATAGTGGGGGGAGGGCAGGAGGACCTTTGGGGGTGTTAGGGATAGTGGGGGGGAGACTGGGGGGGAGGAGGGGGGAATGGGGGGTATTAGGGATAGTGGGGGGGGAGGGCAGAGGGGACACTGGGGGGTGTTAGGAATAGTGGGGGGGAGGGCAGGGGGACATTGGGGGGTGTTAGGGATAGTGGGGGGAGACTGGGGGGTGTTGGGAATAGTGGGGGGAGGGCAGGGGGGAGACTGGAGGGTGTTAGGGATAGTGGGGGGAGGGCAGGGAGGACACTGGGGGGTGTTAGGGATTGTGGGTGGAGGGCAGGGAGGACACTGGGGGTGTTAGGGACAGTGGGGGGAGGGCAGGGGGGACACTGGGGGGTGTTAGGGACAGTGGGGGGAGGGCAGGGGGGACACTGGGGGTGTTAGGAATAGTGGGGGGAGGGCAGGGGACACTGGGGGTGTTAGGGATAGTGGGGGGAGGGCAGGGGGGACACTGGGGGTGTTAGGGATAGTGGGGGGAGGGCCGGGAGGCCGGGGGGGTTTTTGGGCGGGGGGGGGGGGGGCAGGGGGGACACTGGGGGGTGTTAGGGATAGGGGGGGGAGGGCACGGAGGAGACTGGGGGTGTTAGGGACAGTGGGGGAGGGCAGGGGGCATGGGGGTTTGTTGGAAATAGTGGGGGGGGCCCGGGGGGGGGAATGGAGGGTGTTGGGGGATAGTGGGGGGGGAGGGCAGGGGGGGAGACTGGGGGTGTTAGGAATAGTGGGGGGAGGGCAGGGGAGAGACTGGGGGTGTTAGGAATAGTGGGGGGAGGGCAGGGGACACTGGGGGGTGTTAGGGATAGTGGGGGAGGGCAGGGGGGGAGGGGGGGTGGGTTTGGGAATAGTGGGGAGAGGGCAGGGGGGACACTGGGGGGGTTAGGGATAGTGGGGGGAGACTGGGGGTGTTAGGAATAGTGGGGGGAGGGCAGGGGGGCATGGGGGGGTTTTGGGGGATAGGGGGGGGGGAAAGGGGGGAGACTGGGTGGTGTTAGGAATAGTGGGGGGAGGGGGGGGGGGACATTGGGGGGGTGTTAGGGATAGTAGGGAGAGACTGGGGGTGTTGGGAATAGTGGGGGGGGGGGCGGGGGACATTTTGGGGTGTTAGGATAGTGGGGGGAGGGCAGGGGGGAGACTGGGGGGTATTAGGAATAGTGGGGGGAGGGCAGGGGGACATTGGGGGGTGTTAGGGATAGTGGGGGTAGATGGGGGTTTTTTGGGGGGAATATGGGGGGGAGGGGTGGGCATGGGGTGTTTTTTTTTTTTTGGGGGGGGGGAAAAGGGGCAGGGGAAGGGGGGGGGTTTAGGAATAGTAAGGGGGGGGATTTTTTTGGGGGTTTGGGGTAAGTCAAATGGGGGTTTTTTAATTTTTTAAACCCAACCGGGGGGGTTTTTTTTAATAGTAGGGGGGGGGGGAACTTTTTTTTTAAAATAAAGGGGGGGGGGGGAATTTTTGGGGGGGTTTGGGGGGTGTGGGGGGGATGGGGGGGGTGGGAATTTTCAGGGGGAAAGGGGGGGTTAATAGTGTGGTGGTGCAGGGTTTGCTTTAGCTATAGTGGTGGGCAGTGTTTTTGGGGAAAGGGGTACGATACCCCCCAACTCCCCCGATTTGGGGGGGACAATCCGTTTGGGCCCTTTCCTGAGCTCCGGGACGGAGGGAGGATCCGATTTTTCGGGGATGCCCCGGGGGGATTAGGACATGTCCCCTGAATCCCCAGGACTGTGCTGTGCAGTTCACGTTTGGGATTCGCAGGACACGCAAAAAAGTGTTTTCTTTTCCCAAGTATCGGGGAGTTCTCTCCCTCAAGGGGCCCGGTTTGGGGCAGAGACGCAGGGGAAGGTCTTTGAGACGTCTCCCCTGATGTCACTACTGAGGCGGCTTTCCCGCCCCTCGTTACACGTTTAGGCAAAAACAGGGTGGAGGCGCGCAGGAAAGTAAATATCACCCCCGTCCCCAACTCTGCCCCCCCCCCCCTTCCCCCAAAATCCTCCCCCCCGGCCCCGGCCCCCCGATTCCACTTGACCCCCCACTCAACCCCCTCTCTCTCCCGACCCCTTTCCCCCACCCCCCCCTTACCTCCTGCCCCCCCACCTTTTCCCCCCCTTCCCCAAGGCTACCTAGCCTTCCCCCAAAGTGGATGGGTATCCCGCTTCAGGAAAGTGGTGTCACCCCCCCCAGCAGGACCTCTTTTTTGGAGCCTGTGTGAACCCTGTCCCCCGCTTTCCCAGCTGCTGAAAATTGTCCAGTTGTGGGAAAGTGGGTGACTCCCTCGACACCAGGCATTAGGGAAAACTAAATGCCTTTCAGTGGGAATAGGTGCCCGTCGCTTTTTTGGTGCCTGTGTTTTGGTGTCACCCCGCTTTCCAAAGGGACGAAAAGGTTATTTAGATCCCCGAAAGTGGTGACATCATCCTCCCAGCGGGAACCCCCCTTTTTGGGGCCTGCTGTGAGGATGTCACCCAGCTTTCTGTGCATTGGTAGGCCATTTTATCCCAAAAGCGGGTGATATGGTTCACAGAGGCATCCCGGAAAATGGTGATATCCCATTTTTAAGGGGTTTTTGTTTTTTTTTTTTGATTCCATTTGGACTAGCGGTTCGGGGGACTCGCGGACACGTTGTCATTGGTTAAGAGGGGGTTGGTTGGGGTGGTTTTTTTTAAATAAGTGTTTTTTTTTGTTTCTGTGGGTTTTTTTTCATTTTTTCCAGTGTAGTAGTGGCTGTATTGGGTGAGCCTCTCCATTCTATCACTGGGGTTGGGGTTCGCAGGGTGTTTTTGTCACCCAAGGTGGCCTAAACCCCTGTCACTTTACCCCAGTCCCCAAGGCCCGGGTCTGGGGGAAGAGCGGTAACCGTCGGAGGGACCTTAATGTGAGGGGCGTTTTGGGCAGCTGAGGTGGGATTTTTAGAATGGGAAGATCCGTTCGATGGTTTTCCCCTTCTGATAGTATCAGGCTGCCCCTGTCGGGTTTTCTTGGCTGTTATGGAAAATGGGGGGAACCCCCCGTGGTTTTTTTTTTGAAATTTTTTTTAGTGAGAAAATTTAACCTGGGGGAAACCACTGTAATGATTTTGGAGGTGCCCCCTGTAGGATTCTCATTTTAAAAAATGATTTTTTAAAAAAAATAAACAAACGTGGGGTCCCCCCCTATTTTTGCCGTCAAGGTAAAAACCAATGCTGCAGCCCGTATTCGAATGGGAATGTACATCGTTTTGGTCCCTTCCATTCTAAATTTGTTATACGCATTTGCCCTATGAAAAAAGGTTTTTTGTGTGTTTGGGTCCATTTGAACGGGCCCCGAGTGCATTAAAAATTGGGGGTTTCACTTCGGCAATGACAGAAAGAGCAGTGTTCACATGAGAGATTCCGCTGGTGTTTGCCCCGCGCTGTCGGGTCCCTTTGGGTTTGCGATAAAAGAAATTTAATGCAAAATTTTTTGCACATCCCAAAAGTGGACCGAAGGTGCAGGGAAAAAAACGAGCGGAGTTCTATGTGAACATGCGCGTGTTGTATTGGAAGGTAAACCCCTGCTAAAGTTGATGCATCTTGGGTCGTTTGGGACCCGAGCGTCAGAAAATGTATGTTCTCAGAGGAAACGCCATGTAACTTTCCGGCCCGCAGGCCCCGAGGCAGTCCCTCCCTTGAGGTTCCACTTTGGGTGGTTACCCAGCTCTTTGGTCCCCCCTTGTGTTGGGTATTGGGATAAAGTGACACGGAGTTGTGCAGCTTGGGGGGACAAAAACCCCCTGGCTGCACCAAAACCCCAGTGTAGTAAAGGAAAGGGGCTTTCAGATGCCTCCCTTTTTAACAATGGGAAATTAAATGGGGAAAAAAAAAAAGATACAAAAACCAAAAAATCTTTTATTTTAAAAAAACACTCTTTACAACAACCTCTTTGGCCATTTTTTAAAGAAAATGGATTTAAAGCTGGTGGGTAGTGCAATGATCCAAAAATAGGCCAAAAATGAAAAAATAAAAAATAAAGAAAAAAAAAGGAAAAAAAAAATAAAAAAAATACTTTTTTAGGTATTAAGGGATTAGCAATATTCACAGATTTTTAATAGAATTATATAATAGATTTAGGTTTTTTAGGGTTAGTTTAAGGTTTAGGGTTTTTGTTATATATTGCAAAGAGATGAGTCGTCAGCATACTATTTTATTATGTTTCAATTAGAGGGTTCGATGTTATCGTGATACGGCAAGTGCTGGCAAGGACATGGCAGTAGGCCGTTGAAATGTGAGGGTTTTAAGCTTATGTGTACATGTGTGCATCAATAAGCTAAAGTTTGTTTATAAGAAAATACCAAGCTTTCCTCCTTATAAGACCATACAGATATCCATATATCCATTTGGGGACGTTTGACTGTGCAGTATTGAGGCAGTCAAGATAACAGAGAATCCACATACACATCTGTCACAAGCAACTGAGTTTCGACTACATGTCCTAAGAAGCATTGGCTGATACAACCAGAAACTTCATCTGCCCGGCAACTACTTTGAACCAATAAAGAACTTTATGCTCAACCCCTCCCTATGGACTGTCCCACTGCGCATGCACCCACGCCCCTTTTTCTACTCGCATAAATATGTGTGCCGCGCTGAATAAAGTAGTGTAGTGCATGGATAAGATTGAACCAGAACAACGTGTCTGACTCTTTCTTTCACTGGGGGCCCCCGTGCACTCAGACTTGATTTGGAGTACCGGAGTGGAAACAGGAGACCCCTTTTCGCTTTACGACCCCGACAATTTTGGCGCCCAATGTGGGGCGTGGCTAAGACAGATCCCGCCCCCCCGGAGACCCGACGAACGGATCGCGAGTGAAAACCCGATAACATCAAATCGAGGACTGCAGCCTCACGAGTCACGGTAAGTTGATACATATTCTATGTATTGGACTGCCGTTGGCCTTTGATGTTGTTTGGTTAGTAATCCGCTGTCCCAGTCTGATCTGCGGGTGGTCATAATAAAGTGACTGTCATAGTAAAAGGATCTGTATATGTCCACGCCCCGGCTGGTTAAACGGCTGAGTCATTTTGAAGTCACTGAGCCTGTTCCCCCAGTATGGTTTGTGTATCAATTGCTACTATAGCCCTCGGCAGTCCTCTAGAGATAGTGGGGGCTCTTTCCTCTTTGTTACTAGACAGGACAAGGCTCAGGTCTGATTAGCAGCCTGCCGGTCCGTGATTAGAAGTTGAAACTCAATAGGGAACTTCTGGGAAATTGGTGAATACCGGGAGGTTACAGTCCTCATAGTAGGTAATTTACTGTGCAAGCGGTGAACGGGAAATATTGTTTTGGTAGGTTAGGGGCTTTTATTATTTGAAAAAGTGTTCACGCGTGAGAGGCTGTGACCGGGCACAAGTGGGGGCACACTTTGTGTAATATTTACCAGAAATAGAGGAAAGAGGAAGATATCATCATGTTTGACATGTTTAAACAAGAACATAAGTTACCAATAGGCGCGGAGACTGCCGAGGAAATAGTTGCTCAGAAAGAAGGGAAGAAATATGTAAATCATGCTAGAAAGATGTACAAACTTGTGGGATTGTCTAGAGAGGGACGGCTCCAACCGTCAAAGTGGCAGGAAATCATAAAAAGAAAATTCGAGGCAAGTTGTTTTGAAAAAGGGGTTGGTTTTAGATAGGGCCCTCAGGCCCCCTTGAGATTTAGGGGGGGAACGGGCAGAAAGAAATTTAAAAGTCGAGGTTGAAGGGAAATGGAGGTTCTGAGAGGGGCGGGAAAGTTGAAAACGGTTACATGAAAAGCCCCGATGAGAATTGTGATTTCAAAGGGGCCCCCCGGCCTGCGCCACCGTTAATGGCCCCCCGAAAATGGCCCGGGAAAGGGGGGACCTGTAAATTATGTGGAGAAAAAAACCGGCCCTGGGTGGAAATTGTAATTCTGTGGTGTGCCCGAAAAACCGCCCCCAGAGGGGCAAGCCTGAACCACCCCTGCCCCGGGCCCCTATACCCTTTGGGAAACCTCCCAGGGGCAGTACTATCGGGTCCCACGGGCCCCCACCCCCAGAAAAGGGACCCAGGGCACGGCCTCTACCGGGGGCCCCCCCCGGGGGGAGCACGGACCCCCCCATCCCCCGGCCGCCCAGTGTTCTCCGGGGATCGGAAAAGGATGAGATGCCTCCCCCCTTTCCCCAACTCACCCCGGGGGAAAGGGGACCGAAGGTCGCTCCCGAGACCCTCACCCCCTACGGGGAACGGGGTGGTTTACCCGGGCTCGGGGATTTTCGGGCTGCCACCCTTGTCCCCCCCAAATTTAAAACCTTTCTTGGGACAGGGGGGCACGGGGACATGGACTGTCACCCCCAAAATTAAAAGGTTCACTAAACCCCGAAATTTTGGGAGGCGGACAATTTAAAAACCCTTTCCCCCAACAAGAAGACGATACGACAATGGGGGCATTGGGAACCCCGAGTTTCCAAATTTTAAATTTACCCCCCAAAGTGAAAAAAGTTCTGTTCATTGGGGGTAAGGGAGACATCCCCACCCCCAAAGAAAGGAGCGAAAGGGAGTCCACCCAAAACCCCCGGGCTTTTAAACCAACGCTGGAGGATTGGCTGCGAACCCTTCATTAGGAAGGCGGGGCACCCCGTCCAGGTTTGGGAAAATTTTTCCCATTCATAGAAAAAAAAGGGAACCTTAGAAGTGGGCTCCGCATGGTTTTCCGGAGCTGGGGAGTTGCCAGTAAAGTCCCAATAAAACCCCCGTAGGCCCCGTAAATGGCAGCAAGAACCGGGAAAATTTAAAAAATGGGAGAGATCCTTCGACCAGCCTTTTGGAAATGCCCTTAGCGCCGCCCCAGGGTACACCCCCATGACATGCCCAAAGTTCCATCTCACAAACCTTTTTGGGTTTTAGCCCCGGGATCTTTGGTTTCCCCAAATTTTAGAAATGTGTACCAAAATGCATTTAATGAATATTATGCAATATATCACTGAAGGGGCCCTGATGTTGATTTAGAAGTGATAAAAAATTGGGGTCCGACAAACCCCGGGCCCCCCAAAAAGGATTTTTGGTCCCAAAAAGGAGGGCATTGGAGACTTCCCAGGGGAAGACAAAACCCCATGCCCCCTTCCTCCTTCCTCTGACCTGGAAGCCCCCCAGGGCCTGAAGACCCCAAAGAACGCCCCCAAAACCCGTACCGGGGAAAGCCAAAGGGCCAATCCATATTTGGGGCCCCTTTACCCCTTTTGAGAATTTGACTCTTGGTAAACAATTTTCCTGACCCCGTGAAGTTTCCCTTGCAATTTTTTTAAAAACGACACAGACCAGGAAAATATTGGAGCCAAAATGGAAGGAAACTAGATACATTAGTGTTGGGCAAAGCAATTCCCGAAGAATACCTCCCTACCATCCCAGAAATTTGGATACCAAAGGGGGAAAAGACATATCTTTCCCTTTGAGTTGGTCCCAAATATTGCGAACAACTTAAAAATGTGGGGGCCCCGAACTGCCTGGTGATCAAGCTTCCAACCCGCAGGGTGTCCCAAAAAAGAAGAGGGGAGGCCGTAGAAAACATTTGCTGCTCGCTTGTTCCCGCAGTACGAAGACCTAGGAATTTTTTTCCTCAACCAATAAGATACAATCTCCTTATTGGTCAGAGCTTTGATTGATGGCTGGAAGAAGACCTTAGAAGTCTTGTGCTGCGCACCAGAACCCGAGTTGCGCCAAAATACAAGGGAAACTCTTTCTTTTTTAAAAAGGGTTTCCAAAAAAATGATTGCAAAAAGGGCAGGAAAGTAAAAAAAAATGGGCAAAAAGGGTGTAAGCCAAAATGATTGAGTGTACCCTCCCCATGGTACCCCCTCTTTTCCCAACCCTAGAGGCCCCCACGGAACCCCAAGGGCCCAGGAACCCCCCTGTTTGCTGGGGCTGCAATTTAACCGGGCAAATTTTTTAAAAGTTATTGCAGGGTCCGCATCCCCAAACCTCCTCCGGAAAATTTTGAAAAGTACAATGGTTGGTTTAAAACCGCAACCCGGGGGCCCCCTATGAAGGTTAGGCCAGCCATCCCACGTTCTCTTTTTGTTTAAAAATGAAAAAACCAGGTGTGGGGTTTTTCACTTTCCCTGTCGCTGGAAAAGCCTACGATTTTTATTTGGGGGAAAAAGGTGCGGCCCCCATCTGTGATTTCAGCCAAGTCCCCAAACCTCCTGGGGTCCAGATTTTCCCTGACAAACTTTGTGTATTGGGGGAAAAGGGGGCGCATTCATAAGTCGGGGCCCTCACCTGCCAAAAAATTTTAATGCTTTGGGCCCTTCCTGACTTGATGACCGTTTCCTAGTAATTTAGACACCTGCCCCGTGGAAATTCTTGGAAGGGGGGCCCCTTTTGCAGCTCATGAGGGCACAATACAGTATACTTTCCCGAAGGCATGGAAAATTTGACCTGTTTTACCCGGATCTGAAAATGGGGTAGGTACCGCTGTGCCCTTTAAAGGGCCCTTTCCTGCATTATATTTTCCCCCAAAAGGGAAACCATTTCCAAGATTCCCCCTACCATTCTAAAACGTACCACAGGGGCTTATTTGGGCTCAAAGGTTTCCGGGCGATGTTGGACTACGCCGGGTTTCCTTTCCCCTGTCGTTTGTCCCCCAAGGAAGGGGCAGCTCAGCTTCCCCCTCTATCATATAACCCCAATATTTACAAGCCGCTTTTCCCCCTCTTTCATAAACCCCCAATATCCCCAAAATTTAGCTTTTTCTTCCCCTCGATTTATATAACTTTTTATATATCAAGGGGCTCAGCTTCTCTCCTTTTTTATAACCCTATATATCACAGAAACTCAGCTCCACTCCTATCATATAACCCTTTTATATCACAAGTCAGCTCCTCTCCTCTAATTTTATAAAAACCCCATATAAACAAAAGAACCAGCTCCTCTCCTCTATCATATAACCAAAATACACAGAGCTCAGCCCCCTCCCTTATCATATAACCCTAATATCACAGAGCCAGTCCTTTTCCTCTATAAAATTAAAAATTTTTTATCAAATGCTCAGCTCCCCCCCCCTCTGTCCCTTTTAACCCTAAATATCAAAAAGGTCCAGCAAACCCCTCCTCTAAAATATAACCTTTTATATCACAAAAAGCTAGCTTCCCCCCTTATCATTTTAAACCCCATTTATCCAGAGTCAGCTTTCTCCCCCTTTTCATTTAACCCTATATATCACCGAATCAGCTTCTTTCCCTTTTCTTTTAACCCTATATATCAAAAGAGTTTAGCACCTCTCCCCTTCATAAAAAATTATTTTAACACAGTGTCAGCTGTGATAGCGGGTTACGTTGACTATCGTTTATTGGATCGATAGGGGATATTTTGGGAATTATCAAAAAATTTTTCCCATTGTCGATAAAAAGTTATCGCCGATGAAAAAAATTTTTGTTATGGGAAAAGGGGAAAAAAACCTTCACCTTTTCCCCAAAAAAAGCTTTAGAAGCTGGAATTTTTTAAACCACAAACCTCAAATGGGTAGGGCTACATCTTAGGCAACACACTTAGGTTAAAAAAAGCCCCCAGAAAAAAAGTCACAGACCTTTCCCCACAATCCCTGTTTTGCACCACAGCATGACCCCTTAAACCTGCATAAACCCAAAAATTAAAAAAGGGTCCCGGGAAAAAGGGGGCTTTTAAACCACCTTTTTAGTTGAACTGGACATTAACATATCGGGGTTCCCGGGGCCACAGCATGACCCCAAACCTGCATACCCACAAATTAAAAAAAGGCCGGAAAAAAGGGGTCTTTTAAAACCCCCAACCTTTTGTTAACGGACATAGACAATACCTGTCATGGGTAAACCCCATCTGTTCAAAATCTTCCTGTACCCCCCCTTGTTTCCAAATTTAGAAAGGGAAAATTTTTATCACTAAATTTTTTACAAGCAAGTTTTTTAAAAAGTTTAATTCCAAAAACACATTTTTAAAATAGGAAGGAATCCTAAACCCTGTCTTTGTTTTTTCCCCTTTTTTTTAATTGTATTAAATTGGGGTTTTCCACTACCGAAATTTCTTTCTGTTTTTAAAGATCTTGGCCCCAAAAAAAAAGTCCCTTTTGCAATAAATTTTTCCATTTCATGTCCTACCATTCCTGTTTTTTCCCGCACCATCACCCTTTAGCCACTTTTGACAATTGTAAGAACAAAAGGGCTGTTAGGGAAAACCCCATTTTTTTTCAATAGGGCCCCGTATTTTAGCTGCATTTCCACAGCAAAATGCCCCCCCAAAAATTTAAAAAAAGACCCATGAGCCACTTTTCCCCAATTGTGAAGAACAAATTTCCCGGGTTTAAAAAAACATTTTTTTTTTTTTAATAGGGCCTTTTAGTTTTAGCCTGCATTTTCATAGCAAAATGCCCCCCCAAAAAATTTAAAGCCCTGACCCTTGACCACTTTTTACAAATTTTGTGAAGAACAAATTCTTTTTGAAACCACATTTTTTTAGAATAGGACCGTAGTATTGCGCTTTTTAAAAGCAGCATGACCCAAAAAAATTATAAAAATGACTTCCACCACGTTAAAAATTGTGATGAGAAATCCATTTAAAAGCCCATTTCTTTTCCAAAGGCCCAAATTTTTATGCTTATCTCACAGCACCGTGACCCCAAAAAATTAAAAAATGACTTCTCAGCCACTTTAAAAAAATTTTGGGGGGAGAAATCCCACTTAGAAAGCCCATTTCTTTCCAAAGACCAGATTATAGCTGAAACCACGCACCATGACCCCAAAACCATTGACAAATGGGAAAAATTCTAAAGATAAGTGAGTAAATGGAATACGGTTTTGTCATTAAACCTGGGTCTTTTACAGTCTCCCACAAAAAACCAAAAAATGAACTTTGGAAAAAAAAAAAAATTTTGCATAAAAATGATCATTTTAAAAAAAAAGTTTTCAAGAGGCCCTTTCGTTTGAAGGGAAAAGGAAGAAACCCGGCAACTAATGGGTGACCTCGGAAATTTGGGGCCACAACATCATCGAGATCCATCCCGATTCATCTTGATGAAAGTAAAAAGACTACACTATCTGGGGAAAAAGCCGGATGCGTTTGTCTTTAATGATTTCCTCCCTGTGCAAGGCCCTCAATTGACGCGGGCTGCTGGGCAGGACAACACCCATGGCGTGGCGAGCGAGCTCGGGCCATTCATCCATTTTTGGATACCCAAAGTCAATTGGGCCCGGAACACATCCAAAAACATCAGTGTTGAGACGCAGATATCGTGCACCATGTTTTAAGCGGGTCTCTGTGTGTTGGGAAATGGTGCCCTGCATTACAGCGTTGGTGGGGTGGTAAAAAAAGATTCCAAGGCACCCATTAGCTTCTGCCACATTGCCTCTGCTGCTACTGCTGGGGCTTTTTTGGCATTCTACTCTGTCACCACTGCGTTGTTCCACCAAATTTAAAGAACGTAAGCAGACCAACAAATCTCCACTTGATCAATCAGCAAGGCTCCATTTCCTGCATTTTACTCCTTTTGGGGGGCGGGGAAGGAAAGTGCTGAGTTTTTTTTTTGTACCGGGGACCAGGGGGTGGCCACACAGAAAACTGTTGTTCTTTTGAGGGCCTTAATGCGGACATGTTGGAGGAAATGGAGCATCCAAGCACCAGGGAAAAATGGAGCCTTATTTCCCAACCTCGGGGTCGAGGGCACTAGAAAACGATTTTCCTCATCTTCCTCCTCCGCCTCAAATTCCCCCCAAACCTTTTTTCCCAAGGCAGGGACTGGGTAACGTCAGTGCCCGGGGAATACCTCCTCCTCCCTTCCGCTGCCTCCGCACCTTAAACACACCCCGTTTGCCTCAAGATGCCCCTTAGAGCTGATGCCCCCGCTTGCACTACCCCTGGACCCGAACAAGCCAATGAAGACCATAAAATTGTGAAACGTCGGGCCTTGGTTTTCGATGAAGAAAGGCCCCGTGTCCGCATATGTGTCTGTTCCCCCTCCGCCTGGGGGGAACCTGATTTTCGAGTGCCCCAACGATCATTCCAGAACTAAGATCCCACAATGCTAAAGCGACAAGGGATTGTCCTCACTGACCTTTTTGGGGGCTTTTTTCAAAAGTGGCAAGGATGGTGCAGAGCCTTTCACCTCCCTCCACTCTGGGTGGCTCAACAGCCTGAGGTCCGCACCTTGCTTGTCACCATGTGTCCTTCGAAACTCCCAAAGGGCATTCCTGCTGCCACAATTTGCTGGACATGGGGGAGGGGGAATTCCAGCTTTTGGGGGCCCACGCCCCACAATGAACGGTTGACCGGGGGGGCCGAGCTACACTGCAATGCAGCCGGGGGGGACGAAGCAGGGTGCGAAGGAGGAAGTGTGAGCTGAGACTCGACCTTCCTCAGCAGGCAGCCCAACCCGGGTAGCGTTTTAAAATTCTAAACAACAAGGTTCATGACATGTCCCAAAGGCAAGGATTGCTCCAGCCTTCCCTATTTTAAGGGGCGGCCACAATTTCCCGTTATCGCACACCACCTTGCCTGGCAAAAGGTTCTTCACCCACCCAACGCTCGGCTCTTTTTCTTAAGCCCCCCACTCCTGACCGTGGTGCAACGGTCTCCAAGACAGAAAAATTTAAAACCCCCGGCCGGGTTTCTCTGGGCCCCCTTGAGCCACCAGAATCTTGGGGGAAAGAACCCGCACCACCGGGGTTTTTTAAAAGAGCGTGCGCCGAGCCTAGACCACCCACCCCCAAGAATCCACCCAGCTCACCCAGTGATTTCACAGAATTAGGGGCCCTTTTTTTGGCCGTGCTTACTATCCTTTGTGGGTGGCAATGACTTTTTCGGGACACAGATCAGACAACTTGCTTAAAATTTTTAAAATCACACATGGCTGGCCAGGGCAGGGACCTTTTCCCGGGAAAAGAAACCTGCCCCAAACTGGTTTGGGGGGGCAGGCGAGGGCCATGACGTGCGGAACCCATCTGGTCCACCAGACGGAAAGGCAACATTTCCAAGGCCAAAAGCCTTTCAATGCCGACATTCAGGCTTTTGGGGTTTGGGACGGTTTTTTGGGTTAAAGTGTTTCCTTTTTGCCCCAAAACTGAAGACAAAGGGTGGCGCTAGACTGGCCACTGTACGGGGGTCAGGTCGCAAACTGGTGGAAGGGGAAGGGGGAGATGGGTCTCTGGGGTACTGGGGGACTGGGCGACGGTGGGGGCTGAAGAGAGGGGATCCCTGATCTTACCGAGAGACATGGGGGACTGAGGAACGCTTGGTGGTGGCGGAGGAGGAGGAGGCGGAGAAAGGGTGTGACAGTGGTTGAAGCCGGCATCGGTGTGGCCTTTTTTTGGGCCAAGTTTTTCCCCTTCAAATTTTTAAACCCTGCATTCGCGCATGTGCTAGACATGTTGGTGGGGTTAAACACCTAAGATTCTTTCCTCTACGATGCGTTTACAGCAAAGGGGGCATAAGAAACCCCTGGTGAATCAGAGGCTTCTCAAAAAGGCCCCGGTTGAGAGGGCCGGACCTTTTGACGGGGAAAGCGAGGGTTCCGCTGCCGGGCTGGGGAATATCTCACAATTTCTGCGACCACCCTCTCCCTTTTTGAGGGGGGGAAACCCCTACGACACTACCCCATTTTGTCTTCCTCCTCATACAGTATGAAGCGCCACAAACAAATTTTGCGGAAAAACAACGTTTTGGATCCGCAAAGTCGTCCTCATCATCATCAAAACAGTGACTTTTTCGCCTGACTTCCATCCAGGACTGCGGGCTACAAGCAGAGGCAAAAGGTGTTGCCGACCGCCCAGGGTTTTTTGCTATTACCGCTTCCTTTTCCCCTCTGAGCATCATAACTGGCGCAAGCAGACAAAATCACCTTTTTGGGCCCTTTTTATCTTTTAAACATGCCTTCTGACCCCAACCCCATTTGTCATCAAAAAGGTCTTTAAAATGGATTATCCACAGTGGTGGTACACTTGACATTTGGGCTGCCTTGCTTCATGTTGGGGCGGAATGTGATAGCGAAGACGACATTTGTGGCCTGACTGGGGGACTAGGGGGAAGCTGCTGGAACAGGTTTGCATTAACCACTGAAAACAAATTTGGGGACGCTGTTCATTCTAATTCACGGGCCCTGACCCAGCATACAGGCCGAGTCCTGCAACTGCATCCGCTGGCTTGCGTGTTGTCCCCCGCACTGGAAGGGGCACCTTCTCATACCTCTACCTCAATGTCCTACCCCCCCTTGCTCCTTACCACCTGCATTTGCTCCATGTTCAAAAATATAATTTTTTAAAAAAGGTTGGGGAAAATTTTTGCAGTCCTTTATTGAAAGACGGGAAAACACAGCATTCTTAAATCCCCTAATTTTCCTACAGCCAACAGGATTAGAAACGAAATGTTTCTTGCGAATACCTGGAAAACGGTCTGGGGAAGAACCAAAGAAAAACAAAATGTTCTTTTTTCATCCCAGGGATTTACCTGCCCGTAGGACTGAAATATAGTTTTCAACAAAATATCATACATGTGCCTATCTGCCAAACTGGAATTTACCGATCCCAATAAAAATTTCAAAGTTTTCACGGGTAGAAAAAATTTCGTTTTTTTCGCAAAGACAAACAAGCAGTTTCCAGAAAATTTTTCTACAGAATTTTTGCAACAGCTATTTTTAAAAAACAGGGCCTCACTACTGCAATACAGCTATATAAAAACTATTTGGATAACAAACGGGTTTTTTGCACCATAAATACACCTGCTGACGACAAAATTGCTGTATCAAATTTAAAGTGCAAGGGCTCTATGAACAAAACGAGCCGCACCAAAGTGAAAAAAAAAACCTATTTGAAATGTATACGGAAAAAAAGGCGTTTTTTGACCTATAAATACACCTGCGTGACTACAAAATTGTTATTAAATTAAAAGCAAAGGGGGCTCAAACAAAACTGGGCCGTACCAAAGTGAAAAAAAACCTAATTAAATCGGGACAAAAATAAAATTGGGGTTTTGCACCTATCAAATACCCGCATTTCTAAAAAAAACTGACCAATATAAAAGGGGCACAACAACAAGTAATTTTCACCAAAAAATCCAAAAACCCATTCAAAAACAGGCAAAGCATAGTCCTGGGCTGCACAAACCACTCCCTTTCAAAAAACTGCCCGCCAGCGGCTGCGTGTTCGGGGGCCCCCCCTTCTCTCCCTCATCAAAACCAAAAAATCACGAGCCAGCTTCCTCTCCCTCGATCATATACCCCATAAAAAATATAACAGAGCCAGCCCTCTCCCTCTATCATAAACCCTATATCACAGGCTCAGCTCCTCTCCCAATCAAATAACCCTATAAATCCCCTTTTCCAGCTCCTCTCCCTCTATAAATTTTAAACCTAAATCAAAAAGGAGCTCAGCTCCTCTCATCAAACATAAAACCCCTATTTTTTAAACAGAGCTCAGCTTCTCCCCCTCCATCATAAAAACAGAGCCCAGCCCTCCCCTCATCATAAAACCCTATTAATAACATAGCTTAGTTTCTCCCCCTATCATAAAACCCCTTTAAAATACCAGAGCTAACCCTCCCCCCTATCAAAAGCCCTATATACCAAAAGACCCTCATTTTCTCTCCCAAACCCTTAATCCTAAATATCACAGAGCTCATTTCTCTCCTCTAAAATTTTAACCCAAAAATAAAACACAAGCTCAGCTTCCCTCCTCATCATATAACCCTATACATGACAGACTCATTTTTCCCCCCCTCTATCAAAAAACCCTATATACACAGAGCTCAGCTCCTCCCTCTATCATAAACCCCAAAAATATCACAGAGCTCAGCTTCCCCCCTCTATCATAAAAAACCCATATATCACAAGCTCAGCTCCCCCTCCCCCTTCTATCATAAACCCTATTTTATCATCTATCTCACCCTCTCCTCAACATAAAACCCTATATATCACAGAGCTCACTCCTCTCCTCTATCATAAAAACCCCCAATAAAACCCGGGAACTCACTTCTCTACCCATAAAAGCATATACTACCCACAATTTTTAAACCCTTTGTATGGAAAATCCCCACACGCTTCAGATCCAATTTTTCCCCTTTTTTTTTGGGGAAAAATTTTCCCAAAAAAACCCTTTGGAGACCAAAGCAAAAAATTTTTTTTAAAAAAAAACTTTAAAAGATTTAAAAAAACAAAACCCCACAAACCCTTTTACGCTTTTCGCACGACTCTACCCCGTGTTTCCCTCAGGAGTAAAACAGTCACAAAATTTCCTAAACCTTTTATACCCATAACATAAAAAGATAGAAATTTAGCAAAAATTTGTTTAAAATTATAAAGAAAGCCACTCACCAAAAATTCTCACTCCATTACTCCCGGGTTTCCCCGGGGTTCCGTACCAAAGGGATGTCATACTTTTACCCCCCCTTTTCCGCCCTTACTCTACCACAAAGCACTATCGCCCATTGCGCAGCTCTTTTGCCCACGAACCCCGTGTCGAAAAAAAACATAAAATTTTTTACTTTCCCAAACTTTTAAAATTAATAATCCCCCGAAATTTCTTTAAAAAGCCAAAAGGGTTTTAAGGGTTTTTATTTTGAAAAAACCAGAATGTTTCTCTTTTGGGTTTTCCTTTTTGAAACCCTTTTGGTTGTGGCCTCTTGAATGAAATCAAGGGTTTGCACTAGAATCTTAAATTTACCATCCGGTGCCCCTTTCCTCAATATGCCCCTTGGGCAAACAAATAAAATTTTAACTTTTTCTTTTTTAAAATTGGAACCGGGGGGGTTTTTCCCTTTTCCCCCTTGAGAGTTTCGTGGGGGGTTCTACCCCATACGCTTGCCAAAACACACATTTAATTAGGTAGCAACAAAACATGAACTAAAAATTTTTTTTGTGTCTAATCTTAAAACTTTTCTTCTGTATTGTAGAACTGAATGTATTCCTTTTTTCAGCAATCCAACACTTGCATGGGGGAACTTGCAAGAAAACACTCCTTTTTGTTTTAACTCTTTATTTATTTTCCCGTCGATTTTGATTTTTTTCAGTGTTTCTGTCTTTAGGGGGTAAACTGTTTTTTAAAATGGGCCCACCTAGGTAAATCAAACCTAGGGGATTTTAAAAAATGAGGGCTTAAAACAGGATTTTACTCAAGATAAATTTCCCGTGTTTTTTCCAGAAAAGCTGCAAGTCTTTAAAATTTTGGGAAAAAAGGTGGTAAAAAAAATGCTTCCTCCCTCTACAAATTTAAAAATAAAAACACAGAGCTCAGCTTCTCCCCCTCTATCGTATAACCCTATATATCACAGAGCTCAAAATCCCCCTCCTCTATCATATAACCCTATAATCACCCGAACTCAGCTCCTCTCCTCAAACATATAACCCTATATATCACCGAAACTCAGCTCCTCTTTCCCCTATCATATAACCCTATAATCCAAAAGCTCAGCTCCTCCCCCTCATCTATTTAAACCCCCCAAAAATATCCAAAAAAAAGCTCAGCCTTTTTCCCCCTTTTATCATATAACCCTAAAACATCACAGAAACTCCCGCTGCTCTCTTTCTATCATATAACCCCCATAATCCCAGAGCTCAAATACTCCCCCTCTATCCCTTTTAAAACCCTAATTAAACACAGAAATCAGCTTCCCTCCTCTATCATATAACCCTAAAAAACCCAAAAACAGCTCAGGTTTCTCTCCTTTATCATTTAACCCTATACATCACAAAAAGCTCACTCCTCCCTCTAATCATATAAAACCCCATTTTAAAACCGAGCTCAGCTCCTCTCCTCTATCATAAACCTATATATCACAGAGGGTCACTTCTCTCCTCTATCATATAACCCCCAAATATCACAAGCTCACTTCCTCCTCTATCATATAACCCTATATATCACAGAGCTCAGCTCCTCTCCTCTATCAAAAAAACCCTAAAATATCACAGAGCTTTACTACTTTTCCCTAAACAAATAACCCTATATCCCCCAAAAGAGCTCAGCTCCTCTCCTCTATCATATAACCCTTTATTTTCACAGAACTCAACTTTTCTCCTCCCATTTATAATAACTTTTATAATAACGGAGGCCCAGCTTCTCTCCTCTATCATATAACCCTATTTAACGGTGCGGCGCCGATGGACGTACGCCGAAACGCCACCCAGACACCGGGTGGGGGATCCTCTGGGGATCACCGCCCGGCGAGGTGGGGAGCTGGAGGACCACGCCCGGGGGTGGATCTAAGGAGGGCCCCTTTGGGCTTCAAACCCGAGCCGCCGCAAAGGGGGGATGGATTTGGTGCGGAACCCCCAGGGTCCAACCCCTGGCGTTTCTACCTGCGGTGGGCAGCCGAGGTTTCAGGGCAGGAACAAAGGAAACGTAGGAGAACATAACAGGGCAGGTTTTTCGCACTCAGGAAAAACAGGGGGATACAGGAGGGATCAAAGGGGCCCCATAAAACCACAGGGTTTTCGGCAAAGGGCCCGGGGCGGGGGAAAACAGGAGGTAAAAGGCCCAGGAAACCCCGGCAGATACCCTCGGGAAAAAGGGGGAGCACATCCAGGACAGGAACCAGCAAAACAGGGAGACAACAGACAATGGGGCCCGACTCAGATGGGAAGCAGCCCAAATGGACCAGCAACTCAGGGGTTTTTAAAATCTCCAAAAGGCAACCCCGAGAAGCTGGCAAAGGGGCTCAAAAAATGGGAAAACAGCAAGAGACTGCAATGAACTGACCCCCCGAGTAGAAAAACAAAACTTCCCTTTTAGCCAGAGGTCAGGGGTGGAAAAAGGTGGGCCCAAAAAAGGGAAAAAAAAATAGGGGGAAACTGCCCCTGCGCAAAAGCCTTAAGGAGCACAGTCACAGGAAAAAGGACCCAAACCCAAGAAATGGACAAAGGCCAAAGGGAAGTAAAATAGCAGAACACAGGCTGCTGGGGCCCCTGCCCCAAGGGGGCCCCAGCAAGACATTTGCAGGCAAGGAAAAGGGGGACGGTCCCAGGCAGGGGCCACGGCATGAAACCCTGACACCTTTTATATCACAGAGCTCAGCTCCTCTAAACATTTTAACCCTATATATCACAGAGCTCCTTCTCCCCCCTTCCCCTTTAAAAAAAACCCATACATACAAGCTCAACTCCCCTCCTCTAGCAAATTACCCTAATATCACAGAGCTTTATTCCCTCCTCTATCTTTTAACCAAATTTTATCACAGATTCAGCTTCCCCTCCCACTAAACCATAAACCCTTAAAAAACAAGCCAGCTTCTCCCCCTCCCATCAAAATAACCCAAAATATCACAAACCCGCTTCTCCCTCCTTTTATTTATATAACCCATATATAACAAAAGCCACTTTTTCTCCTCTATCATATAAAAAACCCCTATATCACAGAGCTCAGCTTTTCCCCCTTCAAACCCAAAAACCCTATATATCACAGAGCTCAGCTTCTCCCTTTCCCCTAAACATATAACCCTATAATCACGAGGGCCCGCTTCTTTTCCTCATCATATAACCCTATATAACACAGAGCTTTAGCTTTTCTCCTCTAAACATATAATCCTAAAATATCACAGAGCTCAGCTTTTTCCTCCCTTTTTATCATATAACCCTTTAAAAATCACAGTGCCAGCTCCTCTATCATATAACCCTATATATCACAGAAAAAAAAGCTTCTCTCCTCTATCATATAACCCTATATATCACATAAAATCACTCCTCTCCTCTACCCTAAACCCTTGTGAAACTTGCACCGTCTGGAACAAAATCACAAAGTCCTTTAGGCATGAGACAAAGGCAAAATATCTGGTACCCCAAAATTTTCCCTTTTCTTCCATGTGGGTTTTTTTCACCCGCAAAAACAAAAATGTATGGCAATACAAAGCACAGCAAAACCAAAAAAACATAAACAAAACCCCCTGCTCGTCTGAGCGCTTACTATACAACAGGTGTATTTTCCCCCAAATAGCACCTTGGGGGGGACGGTATAGCAGAAAACGGCTTTCCCCATTTTTTGGGAAAATCTCCCGCCTGAATGGGAGAAATGGGGAAAACAGCCCACCCCCAGTAAACCACCTCTGACCTTTGAAAACAGCCGGGAAAAAACCCAGGGGTGGAAACCAAGGGGGGTAAACACCCACCCTGCTTCCCAAAGCTTACTCCCCAAAGAAAAAGGGCCCAAACCCCGAAATGGCGAAAGCCCTTTCAAACCCGACAAAATTTAAAAAAGGTTGACATCGTACTGGCCCCACAAACCCACTAAACTGGCCCTTTTACCCACCAAGGGTCCCCCTTTTTTTGGTGGCAGGGGTCTTGTTTTCTCCAAAAAATATCCCCGACTCTGTTCCCCGGGTATACACTGCAAATTGGGAACTTTTTTCCCCTCGTGGGCCCTTTCAAAAACCCCCCCCCCCCTCCTCTCCGACCTGTGGGGGGGGAGCATTTGGACCATAAAAATTTTGCACCCTTTACAACCATTGGGGTTTTGGGTTTGTTTGTGAAACCCCGGGGAAAGTTCTAACAAGAAACTTAAAAATCCTGTAAAAGCCAGGGAACCCCCCGGTCACCCTTGTGTTTTCTTCCCCTTTTTTTTGGGGCCATCCACTTTTAAAAGGGGAATGGTCCTGTGAAAGTCTCTAAATGGGTCCCGCCTAATTTTTTTAAACCCAGTGCCTCATAGCCCACTTAAAGGGGCCAGGCACTCCTCTTTCGACTATGGCATAGTTTTCTCCACCACCGCCAAATTCCTGCTGAGGGTATAACACGGGGTTACCCTCCCCAACCAACTGTGACAAAGGAACCCCCCCTAAGCACACCCCAGAAGCGTCTGCCTGGGGCAATTTAAAATTTCCCTTTTGAAAGTTTTGGGGCGTTTAATACCGGTTTTCCTGCAGAATTAAGGGTCTTTTCAGATTTTTAAAGGC
Organism: Phyllomedusa bahiana; assembly: GCA_025379985.1. Taxonomy (NCBI): domain Eukaryota; kingdom Metazoa; phylum Chordata; class Amphibia; order Anura; family Hylidae; genus Phyllomedusa; species Phyllomedusa bahiana. Next base: position 25,148 of record JAODAL010030176.1, on the reverse strand, counting down.
TTGTTCAGCCACCTGGTTTTCCCCTTGACCAAGTGGACTTGGGCCCTTTGGTGGGTCTGTAAGAGGGGGGGCTATGGAGGCAAATTTGGGCATGAACCTCCTATAAATCCCCGATACCCAAAAAAAACCCCTGACCTGTTTCTTGGAGACTGGGGTTTGGGGGCCAAATTCCCAATTGCCCCAGTTTTGGCCATTTGGGGCTTGATACTCCCCCTTCCCCAATGGGCTTTGCCCAATAGCGAGCCTCCTCTAGCCCTATGGGCCCCACTTTTTAGGGTTGACGGGTTTAACCCGCGTAACTTTAAAAACCTCTGGGCCCCCGTGCAAGAAATGAAAATTTGGGCCCCCCGCTACTATGTTTCCAATTAAAAAGTTGATTCTCTAAAATTTGGCGAAGGGGCTTTTGGGCCCCCCAGGGTCCCGGGCCCCGGTAGCTACTTCTACCTTTGCACCCCCAAAAGCTACGCCCTTGGGCCTGCCCCCCTTTTTATGGCGTCTAAGACGGGGGCCCCACTTTGGTTAATGGGGGTTTTTTCCCCTCCGGTGCTAAAAAAACCCCCCATGTCCGTTTTCTCCCTTTGGGCCCCCTTTGTGAGGGGAACCCGCCAATAGCCCTTGGTCAGGTCTAATGTTTGGTTTTAAGTACCTTTCGGGGCCTAGCCGGGTCGACCAAAACCATCAACCCGGGGCATCGGGTAGGCTCAATTCAAAATTTCATTAAGTTTGTGAAAGTCTTTGCAGAAATCGCAAGCTCCACGGGTATGGGATGATACTAAGGACTAGCCCACCCACTTTGGGTTTTTTCGATAACCCCAAAACCAGAAACTTTTTTACCTTCGGGAACCTTTTCCTCTGAAGCCCAGGGGCCCTATATGGGCCCCAAAAGGGCCTTCGGGCCGGGTTTTGTGATTGTCAGTTCTACCTTAGTGCGGCCCCGGCAGTCTGAAGACCCCCGTTCCTTTTTTAGGGAAATCCCCAAATTTTTTTTGGCCGCGTGCTTCAGCCAAGACTCGGGGAAAACAACGGGGGTAACTCCCCATTAGGGCCAACCCTGGCTCTCTTACCGCTGTAAGACTGTGACGGTCCTTCCCAGGGCTTAAATTTGGTTAGTGAATATCTGATAAGTTCCTTCTACCCAAATGGAACACTTTATAGTTACCTCACCGACCCCCCTTGATCTCATAGAGGGGCCCCCATTTTGCCAGAATTTTCTTTTGACCGTGGGACAAGTACTAGCAAACCTGGGCCCCCCGGCTGAAACACTCGACCCTTGCTACCTGTTAATACCCTTTGCCTGGGTTTCTTGCGCCTGCAGCAGGTCCTCTCGTACTATGGGCAGGACGGCGGCAATCTGTCCTGCATTTCAGCAATATGTTAAACAACGCCCCCTATGGGGGGTATTCCCTGCTCCCAAGTCCCCTTTGGGCTATGTCCAGGAGTCCCCGGGCATGTCTACTATAGAGGAGTTTCGAAAGGTGAGAACCCTGGTGCTGCAGTACCTCCCGTATAGAGAACACAAAGGTAGGGAAAGTAGACGGTCCCAATCTCTCCCTTCCTTATCCACCACCTTCTTCAGCATCGCCTTTAGGGTCTTATTGAACCTCTCCACCAGACCGTCTGGGGATGATACACCGAGGTTCGGAGATGGGTAATGTTGAGTAGGCGGCAGAGTTCTTTGGTCACCTTAGGACATGAAGGGGGGGCCCTGGTCTGTCATTTTCTCTTTCGGGATACCCATGCGGGGTGAACAAAAATTTGGGAAAAGCTCCTTTGCTATCCCCTTGGAGAGGTGTTTCTAAGGGGGTATGGCCCGGGGTATCGGGTGGCGTAGTCCCAGGACCACTAAGATAACTGATTCCTCGGGCTGATTTCGGGACGGCCCTACCAGGTCCATGCCGATCCTCTCAAAGGGGACCTCTATTAAATTTGGCAAGTGGATTAGGGGGCTCCGAAAATGGGGCCTAGGGCATTTATTTGGCACTCTGGGCAAGACCTGGCAGAAAATCTTCAATTGCCCTATAAATCCCTGGCCCTAGAAATTGGGGCTCTAAACCCTCTCCGGGGTTTTCTCCACCCCTAATTTTCCCCCCCACCCCAGGGAAGGGGGCGGCTCCAACACCGGGTTGAACTGGGCCCGGGGGACCCCCCAATTTGCTACACCACCCCCGGTTTGGGTCTTTTTTCCCCCGGAAATAACATATAATTTTTTACACAAAATGGGGAAAAAGATCAGACCCCCTCACCTTTTCCGGGTTTTTCCCATCTATCCCTTTCCCACCGTTTTTTCCAAGGGGTTTTCCCGGGGTTTTGGGTCCCCCCCTTTTGGGCTCCAAACCAAATTTCCCCCCGGGAAAATTGGGGGAAGGGGCGAACTCGAGCTAAAGGGGGGTTTTTCCCTCTGGGTCCCCCACAAGAAGGGAAAAAGGGGAAACCCATGGGGCTTTTCCGGCCCCTGTGGGGAAACACATCCCCCTTTTTCCCACATTATATTTGGGCACAACTTTTTTTTTTTCCCCCACAATTCCCAGAACGGGGAAAAAGTCACAGCCTATATACCCTTTTTAGGTCCAGGCCGACGGCCACCTCATGTCGTAGGGCCCCCGGGCAGGGAGCCCTCAAAAGGTGAGTAGGGGCATTTGGGATAGCCCCTCTGTTCCACCGGGGGGAAAACAGACCACCCCTAAAAACGGGGGGATCGGATTTTGGTCTGAGCCCCACCCAGCCCCCTGTTACCGGGGCACCAAACTCTCGGAGTCCTTTGGGGCTTGTAGGGGTGTGCCCAAAAAAATTTTTTGAGGGTGAAATACCCCCCGACTCCCCCCCCGCCAGTTTTGCGAAGTATAGAGGGGCCTTGCGAAAACAAAACCCTTTCCCAACCATAGCCATTTTTTCCCCCCAAAGGGTTTGGGAAAAACCGTGCGGCGCGTGTCCGATTTCCTTTTGCTTTCCCCAGCAGATAAGGGGCCCCGGGGGGCCGGGGCAAGAAGGTCCCTTTTTGGGGTTTTTGGCAATCTTCCCCCCTAGCCCACCCGGCCTATCTCCCTCCTTGGGGGCCTTTTAAATTTTTTCCCCTTTAGAGACAGGGACAGTCTTCCCCTTGCTGGCACTGTGGAATGAAAGACCTTGGGGGAACCCTCCTCAGTGGCACTGTAACGCCCCCACAATGGAAAAAAAGCTCGTCAAGGCTTTTGGGATCTGCCCCCCTACCCCACACCCCCCCCGCTGGATCCTCACGATTGGGGCCCGTCCCCCTAGAGCAAAGCGGGCCCACAAAAAATACCCGCTCTGTCCCCTTTGGCCACTGTTAACCCCTCGGGCTACACCCCATTTTGCGGGTTGGGGGTAGAAAGGTCAACATTTTAAACCGAGTTTTGGTTTTTCGGTTCGAAACCCCCCATGCGAGACTATGGGGCCCGGGACCCCCAAATAGTAACCCCCAGCCCCCGGGCAAGGGGAATCCTCCCCTTCACCCGGGTTGTACCCCTTTGGGCGTCTTCCCACCCCCTCAGGTCGAAGTTGGGGGCTTTTTGGTTTCCCGGGTAAAAAAAGGGGGCCCGGGAAACGTTGGCCCACTAGTTCACTGGAGCCCCTCTCTCTGCACCCCTCTCAAAGGCCGAAAAACGCTTCCACTCATCATCCTGGGTAAATTTTACACGGGACTTGAAGCCTTTTTGCTTCCCGGGGAATAAAAGCCCACCTGCTGAACCCCTTTCCGGCCGATAGTAAGGACCGGACTGTTTCTGTAACCTGGTTCACCTTTTGGGCTGCACTTCATCGCCGTTTTGGTGCGTCGGGATAAACCCAGACGTTTGGGTCTCCGCTTGGGGCCTTTAACGGTCTCCTCATGGGCCTTCTTTTTGGCTTGCCGCCATCAGCTGGGGGTTTTGGTTTTTGGCCCTAATCATTTGCCTCACCAGCTCGCCAAAATTTTGATGTCCCCGCTGGTTTGCATTGCCGCTTTAAAAACCCGGACATATAATGGAAAACCCCTTTCACTGCCCGTCCCCTTTAAGAGAAGCGTCCTCTTTAAAAATGCCCTTTTCATACCTCCACCATATGTAAACTTGCAAAAGCCTGGAATCACATACAAGTCCCCTTTAGGGATGAGACAGAGGGAATTAATGGGACAAACGGTTTCTTGCTTCCCTTTTTTTATTGCAACCCCAAAAACAAAAACGGATGGCAATACATTCCACAAACCCTAAAAACATTAAAAAAAAAACTCCTGCTCGTTTTGCGCTTTTCTAAAACAAGGTGTAGTTCCCCCCACAAACACCTTGGGGGGACGGTAAAACAGACCCCGGCTTTTCCCCCAGTGTGTACTCTCCACCTAAAGGATACAGAGAACAGCTGACCCCCATAAACCCCCCCGCTGACCTTATATACAAACAGAAATCCCCGGGGTGGAAAACCCTGGGGAAAGTAAGCCCCCACCCGCTCTATGCTTTCTCCCAATGAAAAAAGGGCCAACCCGGGAATGGCCCGGAAAACCAACTAACATACCATTTAAATGTATTCGACGTTTTTGAAATTTCCGAAAAACCCAAACAAATTTTTTTGGGCCCTTTTACTCCACCCCAAAGGGGTCCTTACTTTGGTGGGATTTCCCCTTGGGTTTTTTCCAAACAAAAGCCCAGAATCGCGGGGGAAAAACAACCCCCATTGCAGGAAAATCTTCCACCCGGGGCCCCTTTCATCCCCCCCCTCCCCCCCCTCGTTCCTTTCCCCCGGGCCCTTTCACCCCCTAAAATTTACAGACTCAACTCCTCTCCTCTATCATAATACCCCCATAAAAAACACAAGGCTCAGTCCCCTCCCCTTTCCTTTTAACCTTATATATCAAAAAGAGCCATCTCCTCTCCCCTTTTTCAAATAACCCTACATATCACAAATTCCGGGTTCTCTCCCCCCTATCATATAACCCTATATAAACACAGAGCTCACTCCTCTCCTCTATCAATTTAAACCCCATATTTCACAACCCAAAGGGGTAACCCCCTTTTTTTTAGAAACCCCCTAAAAAATTCTTAATGTCTTTTTTGAGTAATCACAAAAAAACCTAATTTTTTTCGAGTTCAAAATATGACATAGTTTGGGAGCGTCCTAAATAAACATAATCCCAATTCCTGAGAATTTCCCTGCACTTAAAATAAACCCATACAAAAACCTTTGTTCAAATTTTTCAGCCTTGTGGGAATTTGCCTTTATTGTTACAAAAAATTGGAAGAATTCAAAAGTATTTTTTCCCGGGTTTTCGGGCAACCATCCTCATTGTGAATTCTGGAAAGTTTTTTTTGCTATAGAGAGGTCACGTGTAGAACATCGGGAAAATTTAAAAATTCCTAAAAACCAACGCCCCCCTTGCTGTTTAAAGATATTTTTTAAATGGTTTTTTTTTTACCCCGTACAATGAAGTCCCGGAGATGTCAGGAATTTAGTCCAGGCTATTTGTGGTTAAAAACCCTTTTGGTAAAAAATTAGCCCCAAATTTTTTATAAGGTCGGGTTTTAAAGGGTGTAAATGGGGTCCTAACTAAAAACAACTTCTTACCATGGGCAGGGCCCCTTTTTGGAAAGGGCCCCCCCCCAAGGCTTTAAACATTTACCAGACTTGGGGGGGGCAAATAGAAAGCGTTTTAGCTTTTTTCAGCTCTGCAGTGACATGAGTGCTTAAAGTTTATAATCGGGTAGGCACAAGGTTACAGATTTTTAAAAAGGTTTTTAAATTTGGAAAAACCCTTAGGTAAAAAAACCCCCTTCTTTTACAAAAGAAAAACCCTCACGGGAAGTGACTCCCTTAGAGAAAGAGAGAGGTGGCAAACAAAGAAAACCTGTTGTACCCCGGGCCCTTTTTAAAATAAAATCTCCTTTATCTCCTGAACAAAGCAAAATCGAGCGCAAGTTTTTTGGGTAATAGCCCCTTCCCATTTTCCCTTTTCCCCCAACATTTTTAAAAGCAAACCCAATTGGGGTTGAGAAAACCTTTTTAAAGGGCGGGGCACAAAAACGGGGTAAAGGATTAATGGTGTGAAGTTGGGTCGTAACTAGAAACGGCTTGTTACCATAGCAGGGACCTCGTTGGCTGGGCCCACCTCCGAGGCATGAACATTTTCCAGACTGTTAGGCTGTGGGTGGATCAATAGCAGTGATTAGCATTTCAGCTCTGCAGTGACAAAAGGTTTTAAAGGTTTTATAATAAAATAGTGCAAAAAGGGTTTTTCAGAGCCAAAAGGGGTTTTAAAAAATTTGATCTTTTAACTTGGGTTTAAAACAATCTTCTTACTAGAGTTTAAAACAGGGATTTAACTCCCTTGGGGGCTTTAGCACTTGGACCCAACAGAAAAAGAAAAGGGGCAAAGAGAGTTGGTGGGCAACAAAAGGAAACCTGTGAACACTAAAAATTTGGAAAAAAAACCCCTTTAAATCTCCTGAACAAACCCAAAATAAAACAGAAATGGTTTTTTGTAATATCCCCACTTCCCTTTTCCCCAACATTTTAATAAAAGGGGTAAAGAACACCAAAAAAAGGGCTGGGGCACAATATCCCATAAATTTTTAACATATCCCCTTTGCATTAAAAAACTGGGCAATAAAATTTTTCTCCACACCATACCCCAAGTTCACAAAAAGTCCCAAACCAGCCCTGAAAAATTTTTTTTTGAGGGCAATAAGGGGTTCACTACGCCCCGGGGCGCCCCCTTGTCCCGGGTCGCAGTCCGCCGTCGGCCCGACAACTAGCGGAGCCCCGCCCCGGGACTTTGGGTTCGGGGCCCCCGCTCACCCTCCTTTCCCCCGCCAGGGTTCACTCCCCGGGCCACACCCGGGCCTACCCTTTGTCCCCCGCCCCCCGCGGCCGTGGCTTCCCCCTAGGGCGCGGGCTTGCCGGCTTTTTGAAATTTAAAAAGGGCAGTGTCCCGGGAAAAATTGTCTTTAACCCCGGCACTGCCCTTTTTAAAACCCCGGGCCTATTCCGGGCACCTTTCCCGGGAAATTCCTTAGTGCTCTTAGCCTAACAAAAGCTTCCTGAAACCTTGTCCTGTTTTAAACCGTGTACCGAACCTCAAGCCTACTTTTTACCGACCATGAATTTGGCCCCCCAAGCCCTTTATCCCTTTCCTTCCCCGCCCAAACGAACCAGCCTGCCGTTTCCCTGACCCCCGCCTCCCCTTTTGGGCCCCCCCCCAGGAAAACCCCGGGCCAGGGGAAGCGCCCTTTGGTAGACCCCGCCGCAGCAAGTCCATCCCGTTTTGGGGTGGGGGGTTTTTGGGTGAATACCGGGACCTACTTAGATTCCGTTCCCTGGCGGGGGTTTTAAAGCCACCCCCCTGGGGTTTGGGCCCCAGGGGAAACCCCCCTACCAACTTTTAAACAGGGGGAATTCCCCCCATGGACCCGCCAAGGTGCCATTACCCACCCGGCGGATCTGACAAACCGTTGTTTTTCCCCCCCAATTTACAGCAACTCGGCCCAAAAGGCCCAGCAACTGACCCAATTTCCACCATATTTTCAGCAACTCCGTCACCGCCCAGCACAGCAACCCTTTGCCATCTCCTTTGGGTTTTTTTCCTGTCCCCTACGGTTTTTGTGGCTCTGGGGGGGCCCCCAAACTTCGTTTCTCTCCCGACCAAGTACGACAGAACCCGATACTCTGCAGGGGGTTTATCACCCCCAAAGTTTTTTTTGCACGTGGAAAATGATGGGGATTTAGCTCCTGTCCCCAGACGTGCGAAAAATGGGTTTTTGTTGGGGCAGCCCTGCTCTCCGGAAGGGCCCCCGGCAAAAAGGCTACACCCTGTGGGACAGTGGGGGAAAAAAGATCGGGTTTACCCGGGGGACCTACATTCCCTTCCCCAGTTTAGTTTTCCCCAAGTTGTTCCCATGGAAAACCACCCGTTCAAACCTCCGCTGAAAAACCCCGCCCTCCTAAACCTAAAGCCAGGGACCTTCCTTTGGGGGAAAATAAACGGTGCAATTCCGCAAACCCCAGGGCCCCAAACCTTTCATAGTAACGAGGGTTTCTCTTTGCCACCCCCCCAAGAAACGGCTCCCCAAGCCAAATTAAGGGAAATTTGGGGCCCCTAAGACCCTCCCGTCTACCTCCAAATGCTTGGGTCCGGTTAGCTACCCCATTTTATGTTCGCTTCTTTGAAAGGGAGGAGGAACTTCAGAAAAACATTTAGGGTACCCCCAAACCCCGCCGTTTTCCCCCGTCTGGCACCCGGGGTTTCCAAGGCCTCCTGCGCCCCAGCCCCAACCTCCATCGAGGGGCCCCCTGGGAGATTGATTTGGGCTCGTCCCCACTGAGGGAAAAGTTTTCCCCCCCGTCGGGAAAGGAACCCTTTTGCCCTACTGTTCAGTCCAGAACATTCCGGGAGGAGTGTGTTCCCCAAGGTCCCCAACATGTGGGAAAATTCCGCACCAGGGGTTCCCGTGGGAGAGGCATTCCTAGGTGCAAAACACCTCCTCTTTCCCCGCCTGCTTTTTGCCAGTACAGGTCCGTGGGCTTAAGCTGGAAAACTCGTTTCCAACTTTCCCCGGCCCTTTCGGACCCGGTTCTACCCCCGGGTTTTTTCCTCAGGCTTGGGGAGACAGTATTCTTTTCCCCTTTTTTTGCCTGGAAAACCCCCTCGCGGGGGTCCTGTCAGCGGGGAAGGGTTTTTTTTTTTTTTTTTTTTTAGGAAATTTTTTTTTTTTTTTTTTTTTTTTTTTTTTTTTTTTTTCTTCTAAATTTCCCGTTTTGCCATCAAAACCACGTCCCTCCAAAGTTGGGACACTACTTAAAAAAAAAGAACCCCCTTCTTAAAAGTTTTGCCTCGCTCCCCCGTCCCGGGGGTCCCCCTCCCGGACTTCCTTGGGGTTCGGCTTCCACTCTCCTACCCCCCGTACTGGACTTCCCGGAGAAGTAACTCGTTGGGGCCCATCTGTCCGGGGGGTTTTTTTGGTTTGGGACCTCGCCCCGGGGGCTTTAAACCCCAAAAGCTCCCGCCCCTAAACCCCCCTTTCGTGAGCCGCTGCCCGGTCCGCCGCCCAGTATCTTTGGAAATACGCTGATTTTTTTTCTCCCAAAAAAAGAGCCGAGAATCTTCCCCCCGCATCGTTCTTTTCGACTGCCCGATTGACTTAAATGGGGTTTCACCATCCTCCTCGGGCAGAGTCTACCCCCCATCTTTTCCCGAACACCCCCCAAACCAAATTTTGGGAAAAACGTCCAGGGGAAAACTCCGGAAGGGGTTCATTCGGAAGCCCTCTTCTCCCGCGGGGCGGGGTTCTTCTTTCGTAAAAAAGAAGGACGGTTCCTTACGGCCCTGCATAGACTACCGGGACCTGAACAAGATCACGGTGAAAAAACGGTACCCCCTGCCGTTGATCACAGAGCTCTTTGACCATCTGCGGGACGCAAGAATCTTCTCCAAGTTGGATCTGAGAGGGGCCTACAACTTGTTCCAAATCCGCAAAGGCGATTAATGGAAGACGGCCTTCAACACCAGGGATGGGCACTTCGAGTACCTGGTGATGCCCTTGGGACTGTGTAATGCGCCTGCCATCTTCCAGGAGCTCGTGAATGACATCTTCCGAGATCTCCTTTTACACCTGCTAGTGGTTTCCCCTCGATGATATTTTGGGTGTACTCTCCTGCCCCTCGAAACCCACCGCAGCCATGTCCGTCAGGTGTTGAAGCGTCTCCGAGAGAACCATCTGTATGCCAAGCTGGGGGAAGTGCCTCTTCCACCAAATTTACCCTTTCCGTTTCTGGGATACGTCATTTCTGACCAAGGCCTACGGATGGATCCAGCGAAACTATCAGCCATGTTGCAGTGTCCACGCCCAGTCGGCCTGCGAGCCATACAACGCTTTCTGGGATTCTGTAACTACTATCGCCAATTCATTCCCCACTTTTCTACGCTAGTGGCTCCGATAGTGGCACTTACAAAGAACACTTTCCAAAACCCCACGCAGCTGGCCCCCCTGAAGTGAAGAGGCATTCTCTAAAGCTCAAGTTTTGCCTTTACCACAGCATCTATCCTATCGCGGCCGGACCCCGCGAAACCCTTCACGTTGGAAGTGGATGCCTCGTCTGTGGGGGTCGGAGCAGTTCTTATACAAAAAGGACCCACGGGCAAGACCGTAACGTGTGGCTTCTTTTCCAAGACATTTGTCCTCGGTACCTCCGAGCCGTAAACTACTCCTATTGGCAACCGTGGAGCTTACTAGTTATCAAGGCTGGCGTTGAGTTGGAATGGCGTTATCTGCTGGAGGGTGGCTCGCCACCCCTCCGCATTACTCAGTCGTAACGGGTCGGCGCCCAGACACTGGTCCGTCCAATGGTACGCTGGAAGGGTCGCACCCGTGTCCCCCGCGGGCAGGTCCCCGGCGGGGACGGGTATGCCGACCTGAGGGTCCCGATGCCGCCACTCGTGGCTGATCCGGTACCGTCTCCTCACCTGACCGCGACTCCGTTCGTCTTGCATCCCTGCTGGCCGGAGATGCGCATGCGCGGCCCCTAGCGCGCTGCTCGTTTCATGTAGATTTCAAAGGGACTAGTGGCGCCGGTAATTGGCGAATTGCACGGGCGCGAGTCGTCTCTCAATTTAAGTTTTGGTCCACGTTCATTTTTTCTATCCCCCCCTACCACCACCCCAACCCCCCAACACCCTCCATCTCTCCCCCTCCTCAACTATTCCCCCCCGCCCCCCCCCCCCCCCTTCCCCAACCGCCTGGTATTTTGTTGATCCCCTGTGCTTCGTGAAAGCGTTCCTGATGTAGTGTATTTGCCTTGCCGTGTACCACGCACATTGCTCGGTTCTCGACTCCGAAGACCTCTGCCGCCTGCCCTGACCTTATCACCTGTCCACGACCACGAACCATTGCCGCCTGCACTGACACTACTGCCTGCCACGCTACGGATGTCTGGAATGCTATTTTGTACGCGCTCGCTGCACCTCTGTCTCTGCGTGCCGGTCAGGCAAGGTCATGCGAGTCTGGGGGGGCGTATATGGTAGCCTCACAAGCCCGCAGCAAGTCCAATCCCGCTTTGCGGGCGGGACTCACTGGTGAAAGAACCGGGGGCTAGTAGATTCCGTTTTCCAGTGGCGTGCTTTACAGATATCATCGCCTGCGGTGGTCCAGGGATCTCACTACCAAGGTCCGTTACAGTAGATCCTGCCATGGATTCCCGCAAGGTGCCTCTGCCATGCGCATCACGGATATTACGACGTCAAAACACTAATATTGTAGCAATATTTGGGTTGTTGCCCAGCAAGTAACGCAAACATAATCGCACAACAAGGACGAGCTGTTGGGCAGACTCTCTGCCTAAACTGTGCTTCAGCTCTAGCCGTATCCCCGAGCAGGCCGCCTCCGCATCCGCTCTGTTGGCTCCATCTACATCTCGCAGTGTGTCTTTGGCACCGTGGGACCCAAGCTTTCGGCTCCCTCTACCCTCCAGCTTTGCCGGGGATCCCAAGCTCTGCCGGGGTTTCATTACGCAGTGCTCTATGCACGTGGAGCTGATGGAGGGACCGTTTCAATCGGAGAGGTATAAGTGGCCTTCGTGTTGAGTACTTTCCGGGAAGGCCATGGCTTGGGCAACCCCCTTGGGACAGGAACGACCCTGTGGACTGCGGGCCTACAGATCTCTTCAGACGAGGATTCCGCACCGTTATTGAGGGAGCTCGGGCGTGCTTCCTGGCTGTCGTGAGTCCGCCCTCTTGGGCCTTCGTCAGGGCGAGTATCTGTGGGTGACTATGGCGGTTCAATTCCGTATTGGCTTCTGGAGCTGGCGTGGAAGACGATGCTGGCCCTCTGCGCCATTGCTTCAAAAATGGGTCGTCCAGCAGAGTAAAAGACGCTTGGCAGCAAGAGACCTCTTCGTCAGATCCTGAAACGAATTGTAATCCTCTTGACCGCCCACGCTCGCATTCGATATAAGGTTAATGGAATAGGCAGGAGGAGCTTCGCCTAGAAAGAGAGGCTGCTTCATCCTCAGCGTCGGGAATGCTCTCACCCTAGGAGCCGTGGGAGAGGGCGGCTCTAGTGACAGTTTCATCCGCTCTTACGTTTGATGATGCAGGGGGTGAATGGCACTTGACGCTGGTCTTCGTTCGTGGTTCTGCTTCTGGATCGGGGTCTGCGGGAACTTTATCCCATGCCTCTTTGGTATCCCGGTTACCGCGTGCCAGTAGTCACGCCTGGAAATAACCTTGCTATTTCCTGCGGTTAAGTGGGGAGCTTCTCACGTGATCCCATCCAGTATATGAGAACCGGGCTCCAGTGACTTCGGGGGGGGCCTTCCTCATAAGGAGAAGATCAGGTTTTCTCATGTCCTTGGCCCGGTGTGTGTCCACGGCGGATCCTCTTGGGGCTTCCCGGCTGCAACGTCACGCCACCAGAGACCCTGGGCACCACCAAGGGGATCATTACCACGGCAACCTACGGCTGGATTGGAGACAGGTGAGGTCCTGCGTTGGGGGGGGGCGGGTGAGCGCAGAATGCCAGAACTCGGCTTGACGGTATCACGCTCGGTGCTACTAACACTTTCTCTTCGGCAACTCGCTTGCCTGAGCTTCTTGCAGGTCTACGGCTGAGTATCAAGGACTGGTTTGAGGGAGTATTTCCGAGAAGGAGGCCGATACGCTGCCACCTTCATCGGTCCCGTTACGTAACTCGCGTCCCCCATCTGGACTCTTCTGTCCAGGGAAACAGTCCGCCCGGGGAAGGGTCTACCCGCTTTTCGTACGGAGGATCAGGCCATGTCGGCCTACATTCAGGAGGAACTTGCAGAAAAGGGTTTCTCCGTAAGTCCTCCTCCCCAGCCGGAGCAAGGTTTTTCTTCGTACGAAGTAGGATGGTTCCCTCCGTTCCGTGTTATAGACTACGGGACTCAATAAAATCCACCGAAAAAACCGCTACCCTCTCCCGCTGATCGCAGATATTTCGAGCCGCCTTGCAAGGTGGGCATAAAGTGTTTTCCCAAGTTGTGATTCATGCGAGGTGCCTAACAACTTATCGTGCAGAATTCGGGAGGTATGGGTACGTGATGGAAGACGGCGGTTGTACAGTACACGCGAGATGGAGCATTTTGGAATATTTGGTAATGCCCGTTATGGGCTCATGCAAACGCTACCAGCTAGTGTTTTTTTTTTTCCAAGAATTTGTTACGATGTCTTCCGGGATCTCCTGTAACCTGTGTTTGTAGTGTACTGGATGACTTCCTAATTTCTCTCCCCCGATCTTCAGACCGCCACCGAACCTAGAGTGCGCCACAGGTTCGCTCGTGACGTCTCGCGTCTCAGCAATCGACTGTACGCCAAACTGGGGAATGAGTTGTCACTTTGTCTCATCAGACTATGCTTCGCTTAGCCTGACCGATGCCTCGGATATATAAGGTCTCAGCAAAGGCCTGGAAGATGGACCCCAGATCTAATTACTCTTTGACGGTACTGCAATGGCATCGTCTGTCGGTCTTGGCCACAGCGCTTCCTGGGCTTCGCGGAATATGTAACACCGCCAATTTATTCCCCACTTCTCCACTTTGGTGGCTCCTATCGTGGCCCTGCTCTAGGAAGGAACCGTCGAAACAGAGATGTGGTCTTCATGAAGGTTCTGAGAAAAGGCGTTTGTTGGTCTGAAAAAAAACTGCCTGTGTCTACCACGGCACCTGTGTTTGGTCCGGCCTGATTCCGAGAAGGTCGCTGTTTTTCTCTTGGTGGTGGATGCTTCTAGTCTGTGGGGGCATGGGGCGGGTCTTATCAACTCAGGAAAGGTGCCTTAAGGGCAAGATTCTCACATGTGGGTTCTTCTCTAAGACCTTTTTCGCCGGCGGAGCGGAACTATGCCTTTAGGGGGGACCGGGAACTCATAGGCCATCACAGTTAGCCCTGGAGGAGTGGGCAACATCTGCATGGAGGGGGCTCGCCATCCTATCGAACATATTTACGGGACCATAAGAATTTACTGGTATTCTTAGGACAAGCCCAGCGCTTGAATCCTCGCCAAGCCCGTATGGGTCTTTTTTTCTGCACGCTTCGACTTTCGGCAGTACATTTCCGGACCTGTGAGAAAAACGTGCTAAGGGCGCTGACGCCCGCTCTCCTCGTGCCTTGTGTGATGTGTTCCAACCCCGGTGATAGAACACCGTGTCACAACACATCATTTCTCCCCGAACGGTTGGTTCAGTGGCTCCGCAGATTCTCTGCAGAACACGGCGCAGCCTAGACTGGCAGAGACCTTCGTGCAGCCCGTGACTCAGGGAAGAGAAGGTGTTGGAATGGGGGGCCATTAGCTCTCTCTTGGCTGGTCATCCGGAAGCACGCGAAGTCCTATGCTTTGATCTCACGGCACTTACTGGTGGCCGACCCTGGCACAGGATGGTGCAGAGGATCTCTTGGACTCGTCATTGTATTCACCATGTGCTCGGCATAGTACACAATTGGTGTCCGCCACGCCACATGGGCTATGCGAGGTCTCCTGCATCCTTGCCGTGCCTGAGATCCTGGACGCAGCATAGCGCATGGATTTCATCACTGATCTTCCGGCCGTCCTTGGGAATTCGCTCATCTGGGTGGTTACTGACCGGTTCTCGAAGAATGTCCGCCCTTCGTACCTCTCCCTGGCTGCCGTCTGTCCACAATTAGTATCAACTCAATTCTTCCGCGCCATGTATTTCGACTACATGGTAGTTACCTTCTCCCAACATTGGTCTCGACCGCGGTGTCATCAATTTGTTTCACGATTTTGGCGTTGCCACTTTGCGCTCCCGTCTGCAAGTCTAAGTCTGGGACTTTCTTCTCGGATACAGCAGTCCCTCAATCCCAAGATGGGCAGAGTGGAGCGAGGCTGAACCACGATTCTGTGGGGAATACCTACGTCACTTTGTATCTAGGACGTCAGGTCACCTGGGCCGAGCTGGCTCCTTGGCCGGAATTCTGTAAAACCATCGCGTCTCGGAGGCAGCCGAAGTCTCTCATTGTTTGTATGTTCTATGGCCGACATCCGGACCCCCCCCCCATTTCCCCTCTGCGCCAAACTAATTCCGGTTGTGCCCGTGTCAACGACAAGTTCGGGATTTCAGGCCATCTGGCAGGAGACGCGACGTTCCCTACTTCGGGGCCTCTGCCCGTATGAAGACTCAGGTGATAAGAGGAGAAGGACCGCCCCAACATTCCTCCCAGGGGACAAAGTTTGGCTCTCTCGAGGTACGTGCGCCTGAAGGTTCCTAGTCTCAAATTGGGCCCTCGCTTCCTCGGACCCTTCCAAGGTTCTTTCGGCAGTTGAACCGGTGACGTTAAAAGCTCTCCCTGCCTCCATCTCTCCGGATCCAAAAACGATTTCCATGTCTCCTCCTTAAAGCCGCTGGTCCTGAACCATTTCTCTCATAAGGATGTAACTCTTCCCCAGGTAGCCAAGTCGCGACATCTTTGAGGTAAAGGACATATTGGAGATGATGACGGTCAGGAGGGAAGCGCTTCTTCCTCGTCGATTGGGAAGGTTTGGCCCGAGGAGAGGTCTGGGAGCAGAATGCACCATCCTGAATCGTAACCTCCTCCTCAGGTTTCTGCATCCTAAAAAGGATGGTAGGTCTCAAGGGGCGCGGTACTGGTAAACGGTGTTGCGCCGCGGTCGGTCCACGGACGCGGCTCGCACCGTGTCGCCCGCGGCAGGTCCCCGGGCGGGGGACGGGTGCCGGACGCGGGGTGTCACCACTAGGCGCCCGTTGGACTGCATCCGCTCCGTTCTCCTCACCTGTACCGAGGTCTCGGTCGGTCCGCAGTCCCCGCTGGCCCGGACCCAATGCAGCAGCGCCGCGCTCCCGTAGCAGCTGCTGGCTGATAGCGCTCGTTCATGTAGATTTAAAGGGACAGTGCCACCGGTAATTCCGAGATCTCCTCTACACTGCGTAGTGGTTGTGCCTCGAGATGATGTATCGATGGATGTATTCTCACTGGAACCTCGTAAAAAAGCCACCGCAGCCATGGTCCGTCAGGTGTTGAAGCGTCTCCGAGAGAATCCATCTTGATGCAAAGCTAGGGATGTGCCCTCTCGATCTTCACGCACACAATACACGTAGCCTTCCGTTTAGCGGGATAGTCATTTCTGACAAGGCTACGCGATGGATCCAGCGCAAACTTATTCAGCCAGGTGAGCGACAGTTGGTCCCACGCCCAGTTCGGCCCCATGCGAACGCACGCAGTACAACGCTTTCTGGGATTCTGTAACTACTATCGCCAATTCATTCCCCACTTTTCTACGCTAGTGGCTCCGATAGTGGCACTTACAAAGAAACACGGCAAACCCACGCAGCTGGCCCTTCGAAGCTGAAGAGGCATTCTCTAAGCTCAAGTCTGCCTTTACCACAAGAATCTATCCTATCGCCGCGGCCGGACCCGCGTAAACCCTCTCAGTTGGAAGTTGGACTGCCTCGTCTGTGGGGGTGGAGCAGTTACTTATACGCTCAAAGAAAGGGGGGACCCACGTGGCATAGACCGTAACGTGTGTGCTTTCTTTGAGCTCTCAGAAGACATTCTCCTCGGTGCCGGCGTAGAACTACCGATTGGCAACCGGGAGTCTAGTTATCAAGATGGCGTTGGAGGAATGGCGTTATCTGCTGGAGGGTGCTCGACACCCCATCCGCATCTACTACGCTAGTGTACTCGGGTTTGCGCCGCGTCCGGTCCATGGGACCGCCAGCAGGATCGCAACCCGTGTGCCCCGCGGCAGGTCCCGGCGGGGACGGGTGCCGCCGCGGGTCCCAACTCCGCCCAGTGGCTTGCATCCGTCCCGTCTCCTCACCTGCCGCGCTCCGTTCTGGTCCGCGTCCCTGCTGGCCGGAATGCGCATGGCGCGCCCCTAGCGCGCGCTCGTTCATGTAGATTTAAAGGGACAGTGCGCCGGTAATTGGCTAATTGCCGGGCGCTGTGCCTCTATTTAAGTTATGTCCCGACGTCACTTCCCGTGGATCTGCTTGTTGTTCCCGTGCCTTTAGTGAAAGGTTCTGAATGTTAGTCTATTTTGCCTTTGCCGTGTTGACCCAAGACTTGCTACTCGTTTTCTCGACTCGAACCTCGTGCCGCCTGCCCTGAACTTATCGACCTGTCACGACCACGAACCATTGCCGCCTGCCTGACCATACTGCCTGCCACCACTTCGATTCTGGGAATACTATTTTGTACATCGCGTGCACCTCGGCTGCCGCGCCGATAGGCAAGTCACGCGTCACGGGGGGACGACCTTGTAGCCTGCATGGTCCGACAGCTCAAGTCCATTTTTCCGCGGCCCGTATTGACTCGTGCGTGGAGTTAGCTGGTGAAAACCGGGGGCTACCTTAGGATTCCGGTTCCCTCGGCGTGGAAGGCTTAGCTAATCATCGCTCTTGGCGGGCAAGAGTTTATGTGTGGATCAACATACCATGGTGCCGTTACAACTCAGACCACAAAAACCTGCCTTATCTCCAGAGGCTCAGCGACTTAAAAAAAACCCACGCCAGGCTAGTGTGGTCCCTCTTCTTCTCCCAGTTCGATTCAGATCCACTTTCGGCCCGCAGGGAGATGAACGTGAAAGCTGACGCTCCTCCGTGCCTCCGACGTGGTGGGAGAGGAGTCTACTCCAGAGCACATAATTCCCCAGAGAGTCTTATCTCGGCTGCTCCTGTTGACCTCCAGAAGGTACCCCCGGCGAAGACCTACGTACACCCTGCTCTCCGCAGACGTATCTTGAAATGGGAACATTGCTCCTTGGTGGTCGGTCATCCCGGCGCCCGAAAGACATCCCTCTTGATATCCGGTTTCGTACTGGTGGCCAGAGTCGTTAAGGATGTCAATAAGTTGTTGGAGTCTGTTACTCCTGTGCCGTAAACAAGAATGCTAGTCACAAGCCGGCAGGTCTTCTACAATCCATCTACCCGTTCCAATCAACCTTTGGATCAAACATTGCTATGGACTTTATAGAACCGAGTCTCCTCCTTCGAGCCTGGACAACACCATCATTTGGGTGATCACAGATCAGTTCTCCAAGATAGCGCATTTTTTTCCTCTGGGCCCGGCCTGCCGACTGCCACGCCTGGCGGAGCTATTCTTCCATCATGTGTTTCCGGTCTGGGATGGGCTCCTCGCAGCAAATTCGTGTCTCGGATCGGGGGGTCCAGTTTGTTTTCCAGGTTTTGGTGAGCCCTGTGTGCCCAAACTCCAGGTGAAGCTCGACATCTCTTCCGCTTACACCAGACAGACGAATGGCTCCAGGTGTGAGAGGGGTCAACCAGGATTTGGGATGTTACCTTAGGCAACTTGTCTCGCAGCCGAAGGACGAGTCAGTCAGAGTTGCCATGCCATGCGCGCAGGAGTTTCGCTAACAACTCCCTTTGATTCGGAGTGCCGCGGGGGCCTCCCCCTTCCTACATCATATGATGGGTCTGCATCTACCCGCCCACCTTCTCCTCTTGTAGTATTTTAACCATCCGGGTTCGTGGCAAGATGTACTGTTCCAGGACATGTGAGAGACCATCTGGACCGCCTGACGCGCCCAAGTCGCATGCCATCCAGTGCTTCGAGCGCACACGAAGGACTCAAGCCGTAAAAGAAGAAGTCTCCTCCGTCTTCCGTCTCCAATAGGGTGAAAAGGTGTTGGCTGGTAGGCCAGATTGTGTCCACCTAAAGATTGCCTTCCATATCAAAACGTGGAGATACACCCGCTTCCATGGGGATCGCCCTGTGAGGTTTTTTAGTGGCTCTTAACCGGTCTATTACATGTACTCCACAAGGCTTCCCTCCCTACCATGAGAATGTTCCAGCTCGTTCCACGTTCATTTAAGCTGTCAAAAACCGTCTGGTGCTTAATCGTTTCTCTCAGAAGCTGGTCCCTCCTTGACTGCGGCTGATACGCCCCAGAGTTCTTTGAGGTTAAGGAGAATCTTGGGTATGAGGAGAAACTAGAGGGAGAAAGATACTTTCGTAGTGGACTGGAAAGGGTTTGGGCCGAGGGGAGGTCACGGAGTGCCGGAGGAGAACAGCTACTGAAACCGCAGCATCATCACAGTGAAATTCTCCACACCAGAAGAGAAGGGTGGGCCCTAATGAGAGTGGAGACCAAGGAGGAGATTACAGTTTGTGTAACAGACGGCATCTTCTTGCACGACCCTTGTCTTGGTCGCGAGGTACACGTCCAGAGCTCCGACAACTAGTTGGGAAGCCCGTGATCGCGATCACGTCGGGTTCGGGGTTTCCGCTCACCCCCCTGTCCCCGCCAGCGTTCACTTACCCGGCCACACTCCTGCTCAGCCTGTCTCCGTCCCGCGGCGCGTGGCTTCGCCCCTAGGGCGCGCGCGGCTGTTTGAAATTTAAAGGGACTCAGTTGCCGCACAGGTGTTAGGATCATGATACTCGGGACACTGCGCCTATTTAAGTTCCACACTACTCGCGCTCATATCACGGGGTCTGGGACACACACCTGCCGTCCCCCCCAACCTTTTGGGTCCCCCCCGGGTCTCTTCGCCATTCTCTCTCTCCTTTTCTCAGTCCTCCCCTTCTCCTCATCAGTCTTTGGTTCACTGCCAGTATTCTCTTCCGTGATCAAGGGGTTTCAGTGCCGTACCCATCTACCCCCCCACCACCGGTGGTCCCCAGCACAACCTTACTATCCAAAAAACATACCCGAATCACTATCCTTTCTCCTCCTCTCCCCTTCCTTCCTCCCCTCGTCCCACCCTCCTTTCCTTCCTTCTCCCTTTCTCCCCCCTTCTTTGTTCTTGCTCACACTCCTCCTAAACATCCAAACAGCAGACATGTAATTTACCCCCCCCGCTCCCCGCAGGCCTCTTGTCCTGGCCAGCCTTGGGATCCTTAGTGCTCTTAGTCCAACGAGAAAGGTTCTCCAGTTGAAGCCTATGTCCTGTGTTACCACGTTGTACAGAGAAACTCTAGAAGCCTCTGACTTACCGAACCACGCAAATCTTGCCGCCAGAGCCCTGATCATCTGCCTGTCACTACGACTGACGAGAACCGCCTGCCGATTCGTTGTTACCTCGATACCCTTGTGCCTCGCGATATAGCAGGCGAGTGTCCCGCTAGTGGAGGTGCCGGACGAGGTAGACTCCCGCCACCGCAGCAAGTCCAATCCCGGCCTTTGTGTGGCGGGCTCTGGTGATTACCGGGACTCCTCTAACTATTTGTGAATTCCACTTGCCTAGGCGTGAGCTTAACGCCATCGGCCTTTGCGGCGGTCCAGTGGATCATACCAGACGTTTACCTCAGGGGAAAGCGAAATCCTAAATAAACAATTTTGTTCCACTGTATTTATCCGAGGAAAGATGTTGATCTTCCTGTTGATGAATGCTGAGAGGGATGCAAGTGTAAACTCCACCACTTAAATGATTTCTTTCTCAGATAACCAGGAAAAAGACCTCGATGCAGCTCCGCCTTAAGGTGATTAAAAATGAGACATATCCCCAGGGAACCTGATGGTCTACATCCACCGTGTGCTAAGGGAGGGTTTTTTAAGTGATGTACAACGCTCGATAGGCCCTCCATTTTTCTTAATATTTATGCGAAATGTTACAATAACGGAGGTATGATCCCAACGGGTTGGAGCAAGCAAATTGTGGTGCCAATATTCAAAAAGGGGTCAAAAAAAGTGATCCTAGGAAACTATAGGGGCCGGTTAAGCTTAACCTCTGTTGTGGGTAATATGTTTGTGAAGTTTAATATCACAGATGCTTTCCTATCGGCAAGATATCCCCACTGAGAAAATAACCATGTATAACGGCCGTTCCACAGTCATTGGGCTTTATGGATGGATCGGTCCTTGTAATGAGACTTATACTCAGTGTCAGCTAATATGAGGACGTTAGTTCTAGTACTGTGGATCGGGGTGAGGCACTGGATGTTCATATAGTTTAGATTTTTGTAAAGCAATGTCGTGAGCACTGTTCCACATAAAAAGGCTTGGTAAGTATGTAATGAGAGACTTGCGTTAGGACTGGGGGAAAATGTGTGCAGGTGGGTAAGCAACTGGCTCAGTGATAGAAAACAAAGGGTGGTGATTAATGATACATACTAAGACTGGATCCCTGTTACTAGTTTGAACAACAGGGGTCAGTTTTGGGTCCTATTCTCTTTAATATATTCATTAATGACTTTAAACATGGATTGCACAGTAGAATATCAATCCAGCAATGTCAAAATGCCGGCGGATTTTGGATGGCATTTTGACATATGCTGGGTGGACTTAGCCTTAAGAAGTATGCAATTATAACATATGACAGGCTTCAATATATCATGTCAGCTGTCAACTGTTCTTGGATCTGCTGTATAGTGAAAGTTAGTGCTGTGGAGCTTAAAAATGATTTGCCTATTCAAAAGCATTATAGCGCACCACTAAATAAAATAGTCCATGCAGCACGTAGTACCAATATAGGAGTTATATCTCACCATACATAATACCATCAAGCCGTTACCAAACAAACAATATACCAAGATTACTAATACCCCTGCACAAGGACTACATAACACTGTCACACTATGAACACATCTGTATTACCCCTACACAAAGACTAATTAACACCGCCCCACCAGGAGCACATACTGTATTACACTACACAGAGACTAAATAATACCTCCCCACCAGGAGCACATACTGTTTTACACTACACAGGGACTAAATAATACCACCCCACCAGGAGCACATACTGTATTACACTACACAGGGACTACATAATACCACCCCACCAGGAGCACATACTGTATTACACTACATAGGGACTAAATAATACCGCCCCACCAGGAGCACATACTGTATTACACTACACAGGGACTAAATAATACCACCCCACCAGGAGCACATACTGTATTACACTACACAGGGACTAAATAATGCAACCCCACCAGAGCACATACTGTATTACACTACATAGGGACTAAATAATACCGCCCCACCAGAAGCACATACTGTATTACACTACATAAGGACTAAATAATACCACCCCACCAGAAGCACATACTGTATTACACTACACAGGGACTAAATAATGCCCCCCCACCAGAAGCACATACTGTATTACACTACACAGGGACTAAATAATTCCCCCCCACCAGAAGCACATACTGTATTACACTACACAGAGACTAAATAATACCGCCCCAGCAGGTGCACATACTGTATTACACTACACAGTGACTAAATAATACCTCCCCACCAGGAGCATATACTGTATTACACTACATAGGGACTAAATAATGCCACCCCACCAGAAGCACATACTGTATTACACTACATAGGGACTAAATAATACCGCCCCACCAGAAGCACATACTGTATTACACTACACCGGGACTAAATAATACCGCCCCACCAGAAGCACATACTGTATTACACTACACAGTGACTAATGTAAAGTTACTACACATAGAGCAATATGACTGCCATACAGTGACAACATAGTGGCGCTTTACAGACCATATAAAGTGATTACAATACAGTTAATCCAGTGTCTCACATGTGCGGTCTTCTCTGATTAAAGTCTGTCCCTTTTATTCTCTTCTTTATCCAGCACAGACCATCATGAAGATGTCCTCCAGCCATAGCTTGTCTCTGCTGAGTTTGCTGCCCATATTTCTCTGGCTTCTCTCTTTTCCCGCAACATCACCAACATGAATATTCCATTTTTCCCGGGACCTGTTGTTTTTAAGACTTTTAGGGCATGTCCCCACGGCATGGGTTCTCCAATAGGGCATGTCCCCACTGCACAGGTTTTCGGCCGGTTTTTCAGCCGGTTTGCGATTTTTCAGACCGCCTGAAAAACCGTCCGAAAATGAGCACAATTGTGCTCTATGGAAAACCTGTGCAGCAGTCCCCACTGCACGGGTTTTCCGCCCGGCGGTAAAACATTGATCAAGCACCATCTTCCGTCCGGTTTTCGGAAGGAAGATGTGCTGCACAGCTGTCCCCCCCCCCCCCGGCCGTGGGGACGGGCGCAAAACAGGACAAATACCGGCCGGCAAACTGGACGGTATTTGTCCTGTTCCATGGGGATGCGCCCTTATTAATATGACATAATATATTTCTTCCCTGTACATCTCGATACAAACTCCTATCCACGGTGCCTTGAACAACAATAGTGACCCCCCCCCCTCCTTTTCCAATACAAGGGCCGTCATAATGAGGTTATACAATAGTTCTCCTTTTGTGCTCCTGTATTTCTCACACAAGTGCATACTTTATTGCCCCCATATGGTATGGTAAGTAGTATATAGTAAGAGTTCACTTCAGGACCCATACTGTAATACTGCCTGCTTTGTGCCCTCCACTCAGTAACAGCAATCATCTTAGACCCCCACGTAGTAGCTGTCCTATTTGCGCAACAACTTGCAGAAAGTAAGACATTATTTACCAGAAGTTACAGAACAAAGCCCATACCTACTGCTACAGGGGCAAGTCAAAAATCCATTCCCAGTAGGAGGCAGTTAAAGCCCCAAGGCTACACGGGAGAGATTGCACTGGTGGTCAGGCTGTGGGTGGTTCTATAGTAGTGATTAGCATACTTTGCTCATCTATAATTAGCTGAGCGTTACATAGTCCCAAGAACCATGTCCACTGGTGGGCCCCAAGAATCAACTCCACTGGTGACCCCCAAGAATCAACTCCACTGGTGGGCCCCAAGAATCAGCTCCACGGGTGGACTCCAAGAATCAACTCCACTGGTGGGCTCCAAGAATCAACTCCACTGGGGGGCCCCCAAGACTCAACTCCACTGGTGGGCTCCAAGAATCAATTCCACTAGTGTCCCCCAAGAATCAACTCCATGGGTGGCCCCTAGAATCAACTCCACTGGTGGCCCCAAGAATCAACTCCACGGATGGGACCCAAGAATCAACTCCACTGGTGGACCCAAAGAATCAGCTCCACTGGTGGACCCAAAGAATCAGCCCCACTGGTGGACCTAAAGAATCAGCTCCACTGGTGGACCTAAAGAATCAGCTCCACTGGTGGACCCAAAGAATCAGCCCCACTGGTGGACCCAAAGAATCAGCTCCACTGGTGGACCCAAAGAATCAGCTCCATTGGCGGGCCAAAAGAATCAGTTCCATTGGCGGACCCAAAGAATCAGCTCCATTGGCGGACCCAAAGCATCAGCTCCACTGGTGGGCCCCAAGGATCAGCTCCACTGGTGGGCCCCAAGGATCAATTCCACTGGTGGGCCCAAGGATCAGCTCACTGGGGGGCCCCAAGAATCAGCTCCACTGGTGGGCCAAGAATCAACTCCACTGGTGGGCCCCCAAGAATCACTCCACTGGTGGGCTCCAAGAATCAACTCCACTGGGTTGGGCCCCAAGAATCATGTCCACTGGTGGGCCTAAAGAATCAGCTCCACTGGTGGGCCTAAAGAATCAGCTCCACTGGTGGGCCTAAAGAATCAGCTCCACTGGTGGACCTAAAGAATCAGCTCCACTGGTGGACCCAAAGAATCAGCTCCACTGGTGGGCCGAAAGAATCAGCTCCACTGGTGGACCCAAAGAATCAGCTCCATTGGTGGACCCAAAGAATCAGCTCCATTGGCGGGCCAAAAGAATCAGCTCCATTGGCGGACCCAAAGAATCAGCTCCATTGGCGGACCCAAAGAATCAGCTCCACTGGTGGGCCCCAAGGATCAGCTCCACTGGTGGGCCCCAAGGATCAATTCCACTGGTGGGCCCCAAGGATCCACTCCACTGGTGAGCCAAAAGAATCAGCTCCACTGGTGGGCCCCAAGAATCAGCTCCACTGGTGGACCCCAAGAATCAGCTTCACTGGTGGGCCTCAAGTATCATCTCCACTCATGGGGCCTCAAAAATCAACTTTACTGGTGGGCCCCAAGCACCCCAGTCCGACACTGACTTATCCCACTAATAGTACCGGTGTACTTTTGGGCACACGGAGTAGAACACAAAGCTGCACCCCTTTTGTTGGACTAGTCAAAGTAGTGACTAAAACACATCATAAATGTGGTGTAAAGCATGTAAGCCATTGTTTTCTGTGCAAATTGTTAAACAATCCTGGTGCAATTTCTAAAGTAAATGTGACCTATTCTACTTTTTTGAGTAAAGAATAAGTGTGTGGCTTTCCCGCACTAGTCTATAAAATACTTTGTTTCAGTTCCTTCAACGGTGGGGGGGTCCTTCTTTTATT
>JAODAL010030175.1:0-50383 GCA_025379985.1 Phyllomedusa bahiana | reverse complement strand
TTTTGTTTTTTTTTTTTTTAAAGGGTTTTTTTTTTGGGGGTCTGTCTTTGGGTTTTTTTGGGGGGGGGGTCTGTAGTTTTTATGTGGGTCTGGTCTGGGGTCTGTAGTTTTTATGCTGTTCTGGTCTGGGGTCTGTAGTTTTTATGTGGGTCTGGTCTGGGGTCTGTAGTTTTTATGTGGGGGATGGGGTTTATATTCTTTATGTGGGTCTAGTCTGGGGTCTGTAGTTTTTATGTGGGTCTGTTTTAGGGTCTATAGTTTTTATGTGGGGGATGGGGTTTGTATTCTTTATGTGGGTCTGGTCTGGGGTCTGTAGTTTTTATGTGGGTCTGGTCTGGGGTCTGTAGTTTTTATGTGGGGATGGGGTTTATATTCTTTATGTGGGTCTAGTCTGGGGTCTGTAGTTTTTATGTGGGTCTGTTTTAGGGTCTATAGTTTTTATGTGGATGTGGTCTGGAATCTGTAGGTCTAAGGGAGTCTGGTCTGGGGAGTTTATATTTTAGGAAGTTTTCTGGGGTTTATTTTTCATGGGTTTTGTATATTTTATGTGGTCTGGGGGGGAGGAGTCAATATTTTTTTTGGGACCCTTTTTTTTTTTTTTAAAAAGCGTTTGAACAGGATTAGTTTAGGGTCTGCAAGAAACTGTGTGTGGTCTATATATGAATGGGCGCTTTATAAAGCTTTTGGGCCCTTTTAAAATGTTTGAAATATGGTGGATAAGAAGCCGGCTCGGGGGGTCAGGGCAGGTTTTGGGGACGGAGGAGGGCTTGATGTATATACATTAGCTGTGACTGATAGGAGGGAACCCTGTATATGGTGGCTAAGAAGGCGGCTCAGTGGTCAGGGCAGGTGTTGGGGTTGGAAAAGGGCTTGAGGTATATACTAGCTGTGACCGGAGGGAACCCTGTATATGGCGGTTTTTGACGTCTTTAGCGATGATGACATCATCATCGTGTGACAGTATAATTGAATGGTTGTGGAATGACTCCGGCCATTTGTTTGCCTTGTATTCCTCTCCTGAAGGTCAGCAGTGGGGCAGCGCCGTCGCGGTGCCAGCTCAACACAGACAAAAAGTCTCAGCTGTGGAAAGAGAGCAGATGGCATGAATGTTCAGCTGAGTTTTAAATACAATGCACCGGGGGCCGTGTGCTCTCTCACTGTGAAAATCAGAGGAATAGATGAGGAAGAGAAGTCGCTGAGACCGGGGGAAGGTAACCGGATGGCACAGACTCCAGGCAAAAGCACTTCTCTTAAAGGGGTCGTCCATTCCTATGTCAATAAAGTTCAGCATATTCAAAGACGGTCATGCCTTCCTGTGAAACATCCCAGCCCCACATCGCTATCCGTTCCCATCCAAAGTGAGGCAAACATTGAGCCAATTGCTGCTCTGAGACAAGACATGTTGGCGCCCTGGGCCAGTGGTCTGCAAAGTGCGGCTCGCCGGCTGTTGGGAAACTACAACTCCCATCACGCCCACTGATATAGATAAAAAAAATGCAAGATGGGAGTTTTAGTTTCCCCACAGCAGGAGAGCCGCACTTTGCAGACCACTGGCCTAAGGTATTGGGTGAATAGCGCCCCCTGCAAAAAATGTAAACCCTGGCCCTGAGCTGATGCACAGCACCTTCGGCAGCGCCCGCCCCGCTGGATGCACTGGGGGAAAAAAAACATAAATGCTCCATCCTTTATTTTGGAGGTGCAGAATGAATAATGTGTTAATATTTGAGGTCTGTTCAGATGGCTGATTTGGGGTGTTTTCTGTGCCAAAAACAGCGTCCAAAAGGGCCCCTTTTTAAAATGTTTGAAAAGGGGGTATGGGAACCGGCGCCCCCATAAATTTGGGGGGTGGCCCAAAAACTGCCCCCTAATGGTACGGGGGGGCCCCTATCGGGGGTTTTGGACTTGGGGCCCCTTTCCCCGGGGGCCCCCTTTTAGGTGGTGTGGGTTGTCGTTTTGGGGAACCCCCCCGGGGCCCCCTTTCCAAAACACCCCCCCCTTAATGGTTATAGACTTTCCCCCTTTAAATAAAAAGGGACACCCCTTTAAAAGGTGGTCTTAAAAGGCCCCCAAAAAAATTTTTCCGGGGCGGGGTTTAAAAGGCTTGAGTTTTAAAAATTGCCCGGGGGGAAAAACCCCCCTTAAAAATGGGGGTTTTTGACGTTTTAAAAACGAAAAATCCCCCCATTATTCATCGTGTTTGCCCGGGTAAAAATTGAAGGGTTCCCCCTTAAAATGGGCTAGGGCCCCATTTTTTGCCCCCCTTTATTTGTCCCCCCAAAATGGGGTTAAGTCAGGCCCCGGTGCCCCAGCCCCCCAAAAAGGACAAAACCCGAAATGGGCTGGGGAAAAAGAAAAAGTGGCCCCCCAAAAAATTTGTTCACGAGTTTTAAATAAATAAAAGGGGGGGCCCCCTAAAAAGTGTCTTTTCCCCCTTTAAAGAACCGGGGAAAGATTAAAAAGTCCTAAAAACGGGGAATTAGTGGCACGGGACCCCACCAAAAAGCCCCTTAATTTCCCAAAAATGTGTCCAACCCCCCTTTTAAAAAAATTTCCGGGCCAGTTTAAATAGGTCATGACCCCCCCCTTAAACCCATCCCGCCCCCATTATTCCTTTCCAAAGGGGCCCCAAAATTTGACCAAGCGCCCCCTAAAAAGTACTTTGGGGCCCCCCATTAAAGTCCAAAACCCCGGATTAAATAAAAAAGACTCCCCCCCAAAAATTTTTAAGAAACCCCCTTAAATTTGGGGGTTTTTCCGTTTATTTTTGAAAGTTCCCCAAAAGGGGGAGAGTAGCCCCTTTAAAGCCCAAAACGCCCCAAATATTGGTTTAATAGCCCCCCCTTTTTGGCCCAAAAAAATTTTAAACCCCCAGGGGGACCCCCAAAAATGGGGCCCAAAATGCCCCCTTTTGGCCAACCCGCCCCTTTTAAATTTGGTTAAAAAAAAAAAAACTTTTAAAATTTGTGCCACCCTTTTATTTTAGTCCAAAAAAGGTTAAAAATAAGGGTGTTAATTTTTGGGGGGTCTTTTCCAAAAAAGGTGATTTTGGGGTGTTTTCGTCCCCCCAAAAAGCGTGCCCCCAAAATATTCCTTTAGACCCCCCATTAAATTTTCCCGGGGTTTCGTTTAAAAATTTTTCCCCGGAAAAAATTTTAACTAAACGGGGGTTTTAGAAATTTAAAAGGCCTTTTTGGCCAGACTGGCCCCCATAAAATGTACACGAACTGCCCCCCTTTTAAAGTGTCATCAGACTGCCCCCCATAAATAGTCCAGAAACCGGGCCCCCCCATAAAAAATGCCAAAACGGGGGCCCCCCAAAAATTTGGTACAAAACCTCCCCCCCTTAAATATTTTGTCATCAGACTGCCCCCCAAAAATGTCCAGAAAGCCCCCCATAAATAGTTAATCGGGAATCCCCCCCTTTAAATTGTCCAGACGCCCCCCATAAAATAGTCCCAAGAAAACCGGCCCCTATTTTTTTGTGTAATCAGACTGCCCCTCATAAATAGTACCAGAACAGCGCCCCCCTATAAATGTTTTCATCAAAGGGCCCCCTCAAAAAAATAGTACCGGGGAACTGTCCCCCTTTTAAAAAATTGTCATCAAAATCCCCCCATAAATTTTTACCAGAACAGTCCCCCCTTTAAAAAATTTTGTGTCATCAGCTCCCCCCCAAATAAACGTACCAAAAACGGGCCCCCCTATAAATAGTGTCATCAGACTGCCCCCCATAAATAGTACCAGAACAGCGCCCCCTATAAATAGTGTCTTTTGCCCGCCCCCAAAATAGTACCAAAAAAGGGGCCCCCCTAATTAGTTCTTTTGGCCCGGCCCAAAAAATTTGTACCAGAACAGCGCCCCTATAAATAGTGTCATCAGACTGCCCCCCATAAATAGTACCAGAAAAAGGGGCCCCCCTTTTAAATTTAGTATCTTTCAGGACTGCCCAAATTTTAAAAGTCCCAGAAAAGGCCCCCTTTTAAATAGTTTTACCCGGACTCCCCCCCCCATAAAATTTTCCAGCCCAACCCCCCTTATAAAACCCGTGTCAATAAGCCCTGCCCCTTTTAAAATGGGTATCATAACTGCCCCTAAAAAATGTATCAGAACTGCCCCCCCTAAAATATTTCCATCAGTGCCCCCAAAAATTGTGAACAGCGGCCCCCCTTTAAATATTTAAAGAACCGGCCCCTTAAATAGTGTCTTCGGGAAACCGCCCCCCATAAATATTTCCAGAAAGGCCCCTATAATAGTTATCAAATGCCCCCCTTTAAAAAAGAAACCAAAAAAAAGTGCCCCCCTAAAAATAGTTTCATAAAAACTGCCCCCCATAAAAGAAACCGGGAACAGCCCCCCCTTTATAAATAGTTTTAAGGACTGCCCCCCATAAATAGTACCAGAACAGCGCCCTCGGGAAAAAAGAAAAAAAGCCCCAGAACAGCGCCCTAAAAATGTGCATCAGACTGCCCCCAAAAATTTTATTTACCAGAAACAGTCCCCCCTAAAAAAGTGTCTTTAGCCCGCCCCTCAAAAAATAGTCCCAGATAAAAAGGCCCCCCCATAATTTTTGGTACCAAACGGGCCCCCCCTAAAATAGTTAAGCCCGAACTTTTGGTGGCCCCCTTTTTTTTGTGTCTTTTGGGACCCCCCCCCAAAAAATAGTCCCAGAAAAGGGCCCCCAAAAAAATAGTATTTTCAGACCCCCCCCCCTTTAAATAGTACCAGAACAGCGCCCCCAAAAATTAGAAGAAGGGCCCCAAAAACGGGAATGATGCCCCCAATTAAATATTTACCAAAACGCCCCCATAAAGGGTTAAAGCGCCCCCAAAAAAGTTCCCCCCCATAAATAGTACCAGAACAGTGCCCCCTATAAATAGTGTCATTAGACCGCCCCCCCATAAATGTACCAAAAACGGCCCCCTAAAAATATTTGTCTTTTGGGACCCCCCCCCCCATAAATAGTCCCGGAACACCCGGGCACCTAAAAATTTGTATCTTTCCAGATTTGTCCCCATAATATTTCCCAAAAGGGAAATTTTTAATTTTCCCCCCCAAAAATTTGTAAAAAGGGAAACGTCCCCCCGTGTTTAAAGTAGGGCTCTTTAAAGCCCGCCCCCCATAAATAGTACCAGAAAAAGTCCCCCCCATAAAAAGGAAAACCCCCAAGATAAAAGCGGCCCCTTTTTAAATAGGGTCTTTGGGGACGCCCCCATAAATAGTACCAGAACAGGGCCCCTAAAAATTTAGTTTCTTCGGGCGGCCCCCCATAAATAGTCCCAGAACAGCGCCCCCCATAAATGTAGTACCTTTTTCTCAGACTGCCCCTCATAAATAGTACCAGAACAGTGCCCCCTTTTAAATAGGGGGTTCTTTGGGCCCGCCCCCAAAAATTTTTATTTCCCAAGAAAAACCCCCCTTTCCAAAAGCCCCCAAAAAGTGTCTTTAGACCCCCCCCAAAAATTAGTACCAGAACAGGGCCCCCCTAAAAAAGGGGTATCACCCAGAATGCCCCCCAATAAATAGTACCAAAACCCAGCGGCCCTTAAAAGTATTTGTTAAAATTTTCCAAAACCCCCCCAAAATATAAAACGGGCCCCCAAAAACCAGCCGCCCCCCCTTTAAACAGTCCCCAAAAAACGCGCCCCCCAAATTTAATACCAAAACCCAGAGCCCCCTTTTAAAAGTCCCCGCAAGTCCTCTATGAGATAAAACCCCAACATTCAATGAGAGGAGAGCCCCTTCCATTTTAAACAGTGCCCCATAAAAAACAGGACGCAGAGGGCCCCCTTTGGGACGGTTTACCCGGGGGGTTCCCACCATAACCCATTGTATTTTTTGACCCTTCTACAGAGACTTTCACCCCGCTGCTCCAACTCCCCTTTATTTTGTGCAGGGAGGGCCCACCCCCGGGAAAAATTTTGCCCTTTTTGGGAAAAGGGTAAGGTATAAGTTTATGAATGGTTGGGGTTTTCACCCCGCTCCCCCAAAACCCCCCAAAAAGGGTAAAAAAATCTCCCCCAATTCTATAAAAATCCAAAAAAAACCCCAGGTAAGGCGGGAATTGTTGAAAAGACAATTCACATCCAAGGTTCACTTTCCCCGTGGGGGAAAAAAACCGCGCTGTTCCAGAAAATCGGGTTTGGGGGTTTTATTGTAATTTTCACACTGCTCTAATGTGCACAGAAAACAAAGGGTTAAGAGGCTCTGGCTTCCCCGGGAAAAAACCTTATTAGGTGGATTTGAAAAAAGGAAATTTTGGATTTGGATTCCGGGGGCCAGAAGTTTCAGCGCACAAAAAAATTTAAATAAAATTGAAATCATTCAGGAACATCTACAGCAGCTTATTACATGGAGGGGGAAAAGACCCCCGGCGCGGAAAACCCCGACCAAAAGGGCCGTAAAGGACGTCAAAACCAGTGGAAAAAGAGAGGAAACCGTATCCCCCAAATATGGAAGGGAAATTTTTTAATTTCATATATAATAATAAAGGGAAAATGTAGAAGAATAAAACTGCCTATATACTCCCCCCTATGTAAAAGAATATAATTCTAAAATTACTGCCCTTTTGTACAAGAAAAATAATTTATATAATTACTCCCCTTTTTCAAGAATTTTAATACTTTTTAATACTGCCCTATGTAAAAGAAAATAACTTTTATTAACTGCCCCTATGTACAAAAAATTTTTTTTACAAATAAATAGGCCCCCTTTATTTTACAAGAAAAAAAACTACTAAAATTTAAGGGCCCTATGTACAAAGAATAAACTTACTTTAAAAAGGGCCCCCTATGTAAAAAATATAATCCCTATAATACTGCCCCTATTTTTAAAGGGAATTAACCCCTTTTAAAAAATGCCCCTATGTCCCAAAAATTTTAAACTATAAAATACGGGCCCCTATTTTTAAAGGGAATAAAACTTTTTTAAAAATAAGCCCCCTATTTTCAAGAATATAAACTACTATAATACGGGGCCCTATTTCAAAATATAATACTATAATACTGTCCCCTTTGAAAAAACCAAAAATTTTCCCTATGTCCCAAGAATATAATTTACTATAATACTGGCCCCTATGTAAAGAATATAATACAATAAAAAGGGCCCCCTATGTACAGAATATAACTACTATAAAAATGCCCTTTTATGTAAAAATTTAAACTACTTTTAATTTACTGCCCCTATGTAAGAATTTTAAACTACTTAATTACTGCCCTTGTCAAATATAACTACTTAATATTTTGCCCCTATGTACAAAAATTATTACTTTTATAATACTGCCCCAATGTAAAAGGGAATTGCCCCCTATTCCCCCCAAAAAAGAATATAACTTTTTAAAATTTAATGGCCCCATGTACAAAAAATATAAACTCTTTAAAACGGGCCCCCTATGTAAAAGGGAATAAAATTTCTTAATACTCCCCCCTATGTAAAGAATTAAACTACTTTTAATATTTCCCCAAGGAAAAAATTTATAACAACTTAATACTCCCCCTATGTAAAAGAATATAAAAAACCTTTTAAATAAGCTACAAAATTTTATTAAAAATTAAAAACTACTATAATTATTTCCCCTATTTTAAAGAAAAATTAACTACTTAATACTGCCCTTTGTAAAGGAATATAATTTCTAAAATATTGTCCCCTATGTAAAAAGAATATAATTTCCTTTAATACGGGCCCCTTGTACAAAAATTTAAAAACCCTCTTTTAATATTTGCCCCCCTTTTAAAAAAGGGAATTTTAAAAAATATTTATAATATGCCCCCTATGTTAGAATATAAATTTACTAAAATTTAAGGGCCCCCCTATGTCCCAAGAATTATAACTACTTTATTAATGCCCCCCTATGTAAAAAAAATATATTTTACGCTCGGGACGGAAATAACCACTATAATATTTGCTCTATGACAAGAATATAACTACTTTTTAATCTGCCCCAATGTACAAGAAGAACTACTAAAATTTACTGCCCCCATTTTCCCAAGAATTTAAAACTACTATAAAAATGCCCCTATGTCAAAAAATAAAAATCCCTATAAAATTTTCCCTAGTACAGGGGAAATATAACTTATTAATACTGCCCTTTGTACAAAAATTTTATAACTACTTTTTTTACTGCCCCTTTGTAAAAGGGGAATAAAAACCAATTATAATAGGGCCCCTATGTAAAAAAAATTTTAAAAAACTATAATATCTCCTTTGTAAAGGAATAAAATTATTTAAAATTTACTCCCCCCTATGTAAAAGGGAATATAATTTACTATAAAAATGACCTTTTGGAAAGGGAAATTTTTAACTACTTTTAAAACGTTTCTATTTTTAAAAGGGAATAAAAACTCTATAATACTGTCCTTTTAAAGGGTTTAAACTACTATAAAAATGCCCCCCTATTTTACAAGAATTTTAACTAACTAAAAAATGCCCATGTAAAAGGGAATATAATTTAATAAACGGGCCCCTATTGATAAATAAAAAATACTAAAAATATGCCCCCTATGTAAAAGGGGAATATAACTACTATAAAAATTTTTCCCCTTTTTGTACAAGAATAAAAACGGCTTTTAATACTGCCCCCTATATTTTGGAAATATAAGTACCTTTTTTTTTCCCCCCTCCCTGCCCCTCAGCGGGCGGCTTTTTTTTTTTTAAAGTGGTATATTACAGAGGGAGATCGATTTACGCAGCAAAGTGAAAAAATTTTAAAAATACCCCAAAAGGGGGCATAATCTTTACTTTTTCCCAAAATGCGTTCGCTCTCCCGGGGCCCTTTTGGGGTTTTCCCAGCTATGAATAAAATTACTCGGACATCCGCTTGGGGTTTTTTTGGAAAAGAAAGGGCCCCAAACACCCCCGGTGAAGGAATTTGTTGAGTCTATAAATACCGCTCGGTGCCGCTGTCTGCATGCCAACCCGGTAAAAAAAAATTTTGGAAGTGTGGGATCGCCACAAATTTTTTTAATTTTCAGGGGGAAAAAGCACAAAATAGCCAGCAAAAACCCGGGGGAAGAAAGAGTGGGGGGCCGAAAGAGCCAAATCACTGGGGGGCAAAATGTGGGGGCCCGGAGAGAAAGACTTAGTGTAGGGGGATGATATTCTGATTTTAAGCAAACTATTTGGGGAAAATAGGTGCCCCAAAAAGGGGACTCGGCCCTTTGTTTATTTGGTTTGGGGGCAAACCGGGAAAAAAGGTACTAGGGGTGAAGCATGTGATGTCTTAAAAAGGGGGGGGAGGGGGACAAACACTTCTGCAAAAATAAAAAGGCTTTTGTCATCCAAGAGAAAATTTTCTTTAGATGAATCTTTAAAAGGGCCCCTTACAACCTGAAAAACTGCAGTAAAAAAAACCCCCAAAAGGGGAAAAAAAAAACGTTTTTTGGGGGAAAGGGCCACCCGAAAAAATAAAAAACCCTAAGTTTTAAACGCCCCGAACCTAAGTTTGCCACAAAAAACTGGGAAAACGTATTGACGTATAAGCCTAGGGTGGGAAATGTATTATATTTCAAAAATAAAACGGCCCAAAAAATTAATAGGCAGGTATGGGAATTTTTAAATATCCCCCATAGACGGTATAGTCCCCCTAGGCGGTTATGTCCCCCATAGGAAGGTATAGGCAGGTATTGCCCCCCATGGGCAGGTATAGAGTTTAAGTCCCTCGGCGGTATATGTCCCCCATGGGGAAAGGTTTATATATCCTTCAAAAGGCAGGTATAGGCATTTTAAAGGGTCCCCCATAAGCATTTTAAAAGTCCCCAAAGGCAAGTATAGGCAGTTTATTGTCCCCCATAGGCGTTATTTCCCTCATAGGAGGTATATGTCCCCATTGGGTTATGTCTCTCTGGCGATTGGGCGGGGTTTTGTTAAAAAATAAAAATAAAAATACTTACCTCTTTTCCCGGTGCTCGATGCGTTTTTTTCCCCGGACGGGAAGTGATGTCATAGGCGTGCAGGCAACATGTAAACCTCACGCTGCTTGTGGGGAAACTCCCGAAGGGGCTGCAAGCTGTGGCCTTCCCAAGTCCTGTGCGGGGGCAGGGAGTGCTGCCTTTTTCTCTGCAATGTGTCTTCAGAATTGCGTCCCAAAGGAGTCGCATACGCTGGGATCTCCCCCGGCATCCGGGCCTTGCAGCGCCCCCGGGCGCCCCACGGTGACTCGAGTATGAGCCGAGTTTTTCAGCACAAAAAATGCGGCCCCCTCCGGAGTTACCGGCACAAGCAGCGTGAGTGTCATCATGCTGCCTGTACGGCCTGATGACGTCACGCCGTCTGTGCCGGGAAGGAGACACATCGGAGCAGCAGGGGAGAGAGGTGGTATTGTTTTATTTACCCCGCCCATGGGGGGCATTAAAAAATGCCTTATCTGCCTATGGGTAAATACCTGCCTATGGGGGAAATATATCTGCCTATGGGGTACATATACCTGCCTATGGGGGACATATAGCTGCCTATGGGGTACATACTCGAGTATATATGGTTCTTATATAAAACAATACAGACAGAAAAATTCCGAATGAACGAATAAGGCTTGTTTGTTCATTTGGAACCATCTCCTTTTGGTCCTGAGCAGGGACGGCGGCTAGAAAGAGGAAGGCGACTGCCAAGGGTGCGGACCTCTGCCTACCAGAAAGAGGGCACAAGTATGGCCCAACCTCAGGTGCGGATCCCACTCCATACACCATGGGTGCCAGTTGTGAGTTAGGGTATGTTCACACAGCGTGTTGACTCCGTGTTGGGATCCGTTTTTAGATGTATGTTTGGATCCGTGTTTCGAACCCTAAACGGACCCAAACACGCATCTAACAATGTGCAGTGTGATTTTACATTGATTTCAATGTAAAACACGTATTGGTGTGCAGACGAGTGATCGCGTGTTTACTTGCGTCTTTCTGATCCGTTCTAAGAATTGACATGTCAGCTCAGGATCGGAAAGATGCAGCAGGTGTTCTATTTACAACTATAGGGTGCATTTCTGCTGCAGCCAAAATGCATCCAAACACGCAGCTGCATGTTGGCTGCGTGTTGGATGCGATTTACGGAGCGCTTTTGAATGCGTTTTTCATATCCAAACTGGATCCAACATGGCGTGTGAACATACCCTTAGGGTATGTTCACACGGCTTATTTTGGGGCGCACCTGGCCGCGTATTTCGCGCGGTACTGCGCTCTAATACGAGCGAAATGCGCCCCATAATTACGGTAATCCACAGTTCTCATAGAGAACTATGGATTACGCCTCCTCTACGATCTACGATCGTATTGTACGCGCAGGGAGATAAGTGACATGTCTATGGGGTCGGCGGGTGTATGTGCCGATCAGCGCGTTTCCCAAACACCCGGCGTAATTGCGGGGTGTACTGTACGCCCCGCAATTACGCCGTATGAACATACCCTTAGAGTCAGCACCGGAGATAATGCCGATCCTGGCCGTTTGACTACAGGCAGTCCCCGACTTACAGCATTTCAACTTACATCTGCCCCCTAGTTACAGAGACTTATGGGGCATGCTGGCACTTGTAGTTCCATGTTCCACAGCAGATAGTAGCTGTGGAATAACAAGTTCCAGCATGCCACAGCAGCACATGAGGTGAAAATGAGGTGAAATCTTCTTAACAGGGGCACAGGCAGCAAAACAAATGTAAAAACCCTTCCCTGCACTATCCAAAATGAAAAAAACTTTTGTGCTGAATTTACATTTAATACATGTACCCGTTCTGACTTACATACAAATTTAACTGAGGAACAAACCTATGGTTCCTATCGGGTTCGTAATCTGGGGACTGCCTGTACTTAAATGCCGCAGTTAATGTGAACAAAACATCTTAGCAGCTATACAGTAGGAGAGAGGTGGCCCTGTCCAACACCCCTGGATCAGCTCCTCCGTGACGCAATCGCGCCCCTTGGTAGTAGGCTATCCTAGAAGGACTAAGGGTAAGTTCACATGGCGTATAGTAGCACGTACTCTGTACACCGCTATACGGCTGTTAGTAGTGCTGGCCCCCATTCCCTCTTCTTTGTCGTTGGCTGACCATAGTACTGAATGAGAGCTATGATTTTACCATAATTGCCGTCCGTAATTTGGGTGTATTGGAGCGCAATTACACTCCAAAGTATGCCTCAGTGTGAACATCCCCTAAAATTAAAAAAAGTTAAATAAAAAAATATATATTAAAAGTTTAAAACCGTCCCTCTCTCCCCATTTTGCAACTAAAAAAAGAAAAAGAATAAAAAATGTAATGTAACTGGTATCGCCGCCGCGCCTGTCATACATGTGACTGAATCTCGCACTGTGACCCCCATGAGAAAAGACCCAGTGGCAAAATTGTGTTTTTTGTTTTTTTTCCTGGTCCCTTTGCCTCTTCAAAAATTGGAAGAAAAGGTGATCAAAAAGTCGCCTGTATCTGAAAATGGTGCCAGTGAAAACCGGGATTCTGGCTGCAAAAAACCACAAGGCCATAGAAAAATAAAAAAAAAAGTATTTGTCTTCAGAAAAATGTCGCTAAAAAAATATATAATAATAAATTTTATGTTATATATATTATATTTATAATATTATATAATTATAATATATATATTTAAATCGTGCTGAGCCGCAGAATACAGGTGACGTGACACCTCCAAAAAATTAAGGCGCAATTGTGTCTCCACTCCCCATTTCCCGTATCTGGGGTGGGCACAGCTGAAGTCGCTGTATGTCAGGAGCAGAAATTTGAATTTTTCCTGGGAGTGGTGGAGGAGAGGGCAGCGCTATTTGCCCTAATTGCCTCTGGCGCCATGTCCCAGACCTTTCATGGTCTCCTCCATTTTTGGTCAGTATTTTGGGCAAAGGGTGTGAATCTAACCCCCACCCCTTTTACTAAAGATTTTGTTCTACTGTCAAATTTGCTAAGACTGTAGCGGCGATGAGGGCCATGGAAGAAGGAGGAAGACTATAAAGAGAGGAGGGGAGCGGAAGTGCAGCTTTTCTGCTATTTTACTGCCTCTTTTGGATTTTTCGTTCATAACCACACGGGAAATCCTTGGTTTACGGCGCTTTGGCTTTTCCCGGCTCGGAGACTGAAGGTGAAGGAACTACATCTCATTGTCTGCAGAACACGGAACGGAACATTACCTGCTACATTCCCCGACGCAGCATTGACAGATAAGCGGCCTGACAAATCACTTGTGGCCGGAGCGGAAGAATAACGGAGACGACGTCAATAAGTAATTAACCAATACAAACAAGAAAGAGCGCGAGTGCCCAGCATCGGGGACACGGCCGACAAATCACATCAAATCAGGATTACAGCAGTTATATTCTTGTACATAGAGGGCAGTATTATAGTAGTTATATTCTTGTACATAGAGGGCAGATTATTAGTAGTTATATTCTTGTACATAGGAGGGCAAGTATTATAGTAGTTATATTCTTGTACATAGGAGCAGTTTTTTAGTAGTTATTTTCTCTTGTACATAGGAGGCAGTATTTGTAGTTTATATTCTTGTAATGAGGGCAGTATTAATAGTAGTTATATTCTTTACATAGGGGGGCAGTATTATAGTAGTTATATTCTTGTACATAGGAGCAGTATTATAGGTGTTAAATTCTTGTACTTAGGAGGCAGTATTTATAGTAGTTATATTCTTGTACATAGGAGGCAGTATTTTTAGTAGTTATATTCTTGTACTTTGGAGCATTTATTATAGTAGTTAATTCTTGACATAGGAGGCAGTATTATAGTAGTTATATTTCTTGTACATAGGAGCATGTAATTATAGTAGTTATATTCTTGTACATAGAGCACAGTATTATAGTAGTGATATTCTTGTACATATAGTAGTTATATTCTTATACATAGAGGAAGTATTATAGTAGTTATATTCTTGTACATAGAGGGCAGTATTATAGTAGTTATTTTCTTGTCATAGAGGGCAGTTTATAGTTAGTTTTTATTCTTGTAATAGGAGCAGTTTTATAGTAGTTATATTCTTGTAAAATAGGAGGCATTATTATAGTAGTTATATTCTTGTACATAGGGGGCTGTATTTTTGATGTTATATTCTTGTAATTTGGGCAGTATTATATTTGTTATTTTCCCTATACATAGGGGGCTGTATTATAGTAGTTATATACTTGTACATAGGGGGCAGTATTATAGTAGTTATATTCTTGTATATAGGGGCAATACTATAGCAGTTATATTCTTGTACATAGGGGGCAGTAATATAGTAGTTATATTCTTGTACATAAAGGCAGTATTATAGTATTTATATTCTTGTACATAAGGGCAGTATTATAGTATTTATATTATTGTACATTGGGGTTATTATAGTTGTAATTCTACCACATTTATGTAGGTTTATGCAGACAATGTCCCCTGTGTTGTTTTCCTTCCCCGGGGGCCATGGTCGGGGGTTTTTCATAGTTTTCCCAAAAAACCCAGTCACTCTGATTCTCACCACCCCCAAAAAATTGTTTCCTTAAGAAAAAAAGAAAAAAAATGTCCATAAAACTCAGTATAGATGTGGAGATGAGTTAGAACATAAAGTTAATGTACAAGGTTTATAGAGTGCTCCCCCCCCCATGTTCCCAATACACAGTTTAAATAAAATACCTATTACGGTAGACGTTTTCTCAGTCGTCCCTCAACCCATGATTTCTGAGACAGCTACATGCCAATCAATATGGCCACCATTAGGGATGTTTCGGGAGCTGTCCCTCAGTTGTCCTATGGTCCAGGTTAACGATTTATAGAGTAATGTGAGAACGTGATGATCTGGCTAGAATAAGTGACTGAAAAAATGGACTCAACACCGTGCCTAGTATACAGCAATGGGTTTATATACACCTGGTTCAGACGGCAGTGTCCTTCCTCCCTGTCACTCTCTGCGGGTGGTTAAGCATTGCCTGTGCTCCGTCTGTCCGCGGCCATTACGTTTAACGGGAGAGATGCTAGTGTTATTTTTGTCGTCCCACAATGCTCTGCGGCCCGCTCGATGGCGTCAATTCCCAGCATTGTTGGGACGAGTTATTCTCATCTCCGCTACCTGTCGACCTCAATGTTGTCCTGTTTGTCTGACTTTGTCTCTAACCTTCACGTCTCCGTCTCTTGGTCCCGGGTGTATTTCGTTTTTACGCCCGCGCGCTGTATAATGCAATGGACATATACTTCTCATTTAAACATTCTGGAATGACGAACGCCAATTCTCCGCTATCATTGACTGCCTAGACTCGGCTGTAGGAGCTTTATACACACTATGGTTAGTCTTATAGAATATTATAACATTTTTACCTACTCAAATTTCATGTGCTCTGTCAGTTTTAGATCTTGTTGCTTAGCAACCACTCAACTTCCTGTCTGGGTGACCACCATTTGTGTACATGTAGGGTCATGTGTGCCATTCAATTCCTGCCAAGCAAAATCTTTGTTTCCTGTCTGGGTGACCTCTATTTGCATACAAGTTTCTACAAGTGTACTGCCACATATAGTTCATATGACTTAGCAACCACTGGGCTTCCATTGGACCACCATTTGTGTACACATCGATATGTGTTGTCAGATTTAGTTTTTGTTGCTTAGCAACCACTCAGTTTCCTGTCTGGGTGACCACCATTTGTGAACCTGTAGCTACATGTGTTGTCAGTTTTGGTTCTTGTTGCCGAGCAACCACTCAACCACTTTCTGTCTGGGTGACCACCATTTATGAACATGTAGTATCATTTGTGCCATCAATGTAGTCTTGTTGCCAGAACCTTTTGATTTCCTGGTTCGGGGAGTCACACCATTTGTGTACCTGTAGCTACATGTGTTGTCAGTTTTAGTTCTTGTTGCCTAGCAACCACTCGGCTTCCTGTCTGGGTGACCACCATTTGTGAACCTGTAGCTACATGTGTTGTCAGTTTTAGTTCTTGTTTCCAAGCAACCACTCAGCTTCCTGTCTGGGTGACCACCATTTGTATACATGTAGCTAATCGTGTCTTGCCAGTATCAGATCATATTGTCCACCAACCTCTCTGCTTCCATCCAACCACCATTTTTGTACACATAGCTATATATTTGTGGTCAGGTTTAGTTTTTGCTCCTTAGCAAGCACCCAGCTTCTTATCTGGGTGACCACTATTTGTGTCCATGGAGCTTCATGTGCACTACCAATTTTATTTCTTGTTGCCTAGCAACCACTCAGCTTCCTGTCTGAGTGACCACCACTTACATGCCTGTAGCTACATGTGTTGTCAGTTTTAATTGTTGTTGCTTGGCAACCACTCATCTTCCTGTCTGGGTGACCACCATTTATGTAGCTATCTATATATATGTG
Organism: Phyllomedusa bahiana; assembly: GCA_025379985.1. Taxonomy (NCBI): domain Eukaryota; kingdom Metazoa; phylum Chordata; class Amphibia; order Anura; family Hylidae; genus Phyllomedusa; species Phyllomedusa bahiana. The sequence continues at coordinate 34,094 of JAODAL010030175.1, read as the reverse complement.
TGTGTATGTTTATGTTGCGGTCACATTAAGTTCTGTTCACAACTTAATGTTTCCTGGCCCCAATGCCAAATCTATAGCAGGGTCATTACCTACTGTGTGCCATTGATAACACTGGTACCTTTGTGCCCTTTATAGAGTGACACCGGGGTCAAAATGCGACTGCTGTTTCGGTGTCTCAATCGACAGATGTAGCTGTGGTGCATCATGGGAGATGTGGTGTTCTGCATACTGTACAACAAACACTACTATCCATCACAAAAAAACACCACATCTACCGCAATGCAATACTGCAGGTGTGACAGGATCTTAGTCCAAGCTGTTAATACATCTCCATTAAGTAGAATTATTGTTTTGAATACAGCTCTGGATGTGACTAGAGTAGGAGACATGATTTTCAAGCTGCCCAGCAAAAAGTTTTAAAAATCATCAAAGTTATATGAAGATATTCACTTTATTGGCAAAAGTGAGGCTGCAGTCCAAGGCATTTTGGAGCCCTGGACAAATAGGGTAGATGGTGGCACCCACAATTTTTTCTTTTACTTGTCATTTTTGTTCCGCTTGACCATTAGGGAGTGCAAACACAGGTGCACTATTCTGAAATAGTAATGTATAGCAGAACAGTGTGCTATTACAGGCCATCTATGACACCACCCTCATAGAGGGTAACAGGGGCACTACGATGGCAGGCCTGGTGGTCTTCACTAGGCTCCTGGTTGTCATGAATGCTGGTTAGCACTCTGTGATTGCAATGGGAGCCAATGGAGAGGTGGCATTCCGCCCACCATAGAACTGCAAAGATACCGCGGTTGCATAAACCACAGCATCTAAGTAGTTAAACAACATGGATGAGCATTATCTCTGGTCCCGGCCACTGAGGTCAGGGAGCAGCTGTAACCAAGGAACTGAGCCCATTACATACATCTTGGAGCCCCCTTAGTGACAGGCACAGGTTGGCGCTATAGACCGTTACCTACTTCTATCTACCCGTCAGCCCGGACCTGCTGCAGTCTCCTGTTTATGGTATTAAAAATACTGTATATCCCCATAATCATTACTTTAAAGGGGTTTTGCCACAAAGTCATTTCATACCTACTTTATTCAGCTTCAGCTTTCAATGTGCTAGGACACCAGGTCTGTAGCTATAGCAACCAGCACTGGCAGCCTATCAGGAGAGATCAAACAGGTCTGTAGCTATAGCAACCAGTGTTGGCAGCCTATCAGGAGAGATTCAAGAGGTCTGTAGCTATAGCAATCAGAGCTGGCAGCCTATCAGGAGAGAGAGAACAGGTCTGTAGCTATAGCAACCAGTGCTGGCAGCCTATCGGGAGAGATTGAACAGGTCTGTAGCTATAGCAACCAGCACTGGCAGCCTATCATGAGAGAGAGAACAGGTCTGTAGCTAAAGCAACCAGTGCTGGTAGCCTATCAGGAGAGATCAAACAGGTCTGTAGCTATAGCAACCAGTGTTGGCAGCCTATAGGAGAGATTCAAGATGGTCTGTAGTCTATAGCAATCAGTGCTGGCAGCCTATCAGGAGAGAGAGAACAGTGTCTGTAGCTATTGCTACCTGTGACTGGCAGGCCTATCGGAGAGATTCAACAGGTCTGTAGCTATAGACAACCTGCACTGGCAGCCTATCAGGAGAGATTCAACAGGTCGTAAGGGCTTATAAGAGCAAACCAGTGCTGGCAGCCTATAAGGAGAGATCTCACAACAGGTCTGTAGCTATAGCATCCTGAGTGGCCTGATGCAGACCATCTCAAGAGGGATATCTAGGAATAGGTAGGACACTGTTAATGGACACATATTGCAAAGTGATTTGTTTTTGCAAGATCTTTAACATAAAAAGCAGCGATCCTTGTAGTGAGACAACCCCTTTAAGTCAGGTCCCTCCAGTGCCGCGACCCTCATATGTGTGACTGATACCCCCCTCCTCTCCTATAACGCTCTCGCACTAATTCTAATGCCACCGCCATCGAGGTTAGTGGCCCTTTAAATGTTCCGATTTTTATAGGTAGACTATAGCCGCAGAGTGCACTAAGCTACTGAACCGTACAGAAACACAGTGTACAGGATCCAGGCTGAATCCTTGTCTCCATTATATGTCACCTACATCAAAGGACTCGACAACGTCCAGGAGGGGACTATATATCAGAGGGAGGGAGGTGCCGGAATTTTAGGTCAAGCCCTGCAGCTTCGTGGGGGTTCACATACTAGACTGAAAGCGCCATAGATCCCTGGATTCATCTACTGATACTAAGAGACTCTGCAGAATCAAGTAATTCCCATCCACTAAGAGCGAGAAGCTTCTGAAAGATGGACAAAGCGGTTCACACATCTAATAGTTCATATATAGTTCCAAGTAGTGTATTGGCCTATATTATAGCTCCAAGTGACATACAGATCCATACTATAGCTCCAGGTGGTATACAGGCCCATACTATAGCAACAGGTGCCTACAGGCCCATACCATAGCTCCAGGTGGTATACAGGCCCATGCCATAGCTCCAGGTGCCTACAGCCCCATACTATAGCTCCAGGTGCCTACAGGCCCATACTATAGCTCCAGGTGTCTACAGGCCCATGCTATAGCTCCAGGTGCCTACAGGTCCATACTATAGCTCCAGGTGCCTACAGGACAATACTATAGCTCCAGGTGGTATACAGGCCCATGCCATAGCTCCAGGTGCCTACAGCCCCATACTATAGTTCCAGGTGCCTACAGACCTATATTATAGCTCCAGGTGCCTACAGGCCCATGCTATAGCTCCAGGTGCCTACAGGACAATACTATAGCTCCAGGTGGTATACAGGCCCATGCAATAGCTCCAGGTGCCTACAGCCCCATACTATAGCTCCAAGTGCCTACAGGACAATACTATAGCTCCAGGTGCCTACAGGCCCATACTATAGCTCCAGGTGCCTACAGGCCCATACTATAGCTCCAGGTGTATACAGGTCAATACTATAGCTCCAGGTGTATACAAACCCATACTATAGCTCCAGGTGTATACAGGCCCACCCTATAGCTCCAGGGTGTATACAGGCCCATACTATAGCTCCAGGTGGTATACAGGCCCATACAATAGCTCCAGGTGTATACAGGCCCATACTATAGCTCCAGGTGGTATACAGGCCCATACTATAGCTCCAGGTGGTATACAGACCCATACTATAGCTCCAGATAGTATACAGGCCCATACTATAGCTCCAGGTGGTATACAGGCCCATACTATAGCTCCAGGTGGTATACAGGCCCATACTATAGCTCCAGGTGTATACAGGCCCATGCTATAGCTCCAGGTGGTATACAGGCCCATGCTATAGCTCGAGATAGTATACAGGCCCATGCTATAGCTCGAGATAGTATACAGGCCCATACTATAGCTCCAGGTACTTTACAGGCCCATATTACAGTTGCCAGCTTTATACAGGTGTAATAGAAGTACTAACATGGCAGGCTTCATGAGGGGGCTTCATGAGGTTTCCAGCTGCCATGGCAATCCGACGGCACCCCGCAACCATGTTGTGAGGGGCCAATTGGGAGCTGTAATGGACTTAATAAAGGGCTTCCGGTTGCCATGGGGACCGAGCAGCACCCCACGACCATGTTATGAGGGGCCAATTGGGTCCCACAATAGACCGTGGCCCCTTTGTTTACCATTTAGATGCTGTGGTCACGTTTACCACGGCGTCTTAATGGTTAAAAGGTCGGGATTGGACCTGTCTCCGATCTCCGCTGTTACCTGCGGTTGCTGGCTGTGTCTTACAGCAGGCACCCGCCACTCATGGAGGAGGCTCAGAAGTTGAGTCCTCTCCTACACCCTTCACGCCGCCACTGCGCCAATTGTGTGTGAAAGTGATAGCAAGTAATAGCGCATCACAAAAGTCTTGACTGCTCGGACATTGGTTCTCATGGTAGGGGGCTCCCAATAGCTGGGAACCCCACGTATCCTAGTGACTGGACCACTTTATGCCAGCCTAGATGAAATGGGTGTGGCCTAAGAATTAGAGACCCGCCCCTTAGCCTTTACAAAGTCTAACTTCAATGTACTATGAAGCTGATAAGTCCTGATTACGTTTTTTTTTGTGCAGAACTATACATTGTATTGGCATATATTGCTTTTAATCTATATAGGGAGGAATGGATGCCTCCATTTTGGTTTCCTGCACCCAGCCCACCTTCAAGGATGGTATATATAGTTGCAGCATGTTTGCAAGAGTTGGTGTTTTTTTTATTTTTCTCTCTGGATAATGGAGTCGGTTGACCCTATTGAGAAGTTGAATTTTGGCTCTATTGAGAGTTAAGATAGCGTAGGAAACAACCGCCTTGAGATTCCGTTGTAAGCGTGGGTGGCTTAAGCATTTTTGATACAAAACATGGGAACTAAGAATCTCAAAGTTTTTTTCTGATTACGTCTATGTAACAGAGCCAAGCCGAGGGAAGTACAATTCTCGTAGCCACAGGGTTAAACGCGTCGGCGCCGCACGTTGTCATCCTGACATTTGTATAAGTCGCTGCACCATTAATCTGTGATCACACATATTGTACAAGAGGCACAATGCGCGCACACACCCCAACAATCGCAGCCTCCTACAGGAGTGACAGCACGCCGCCGCTGAGCTATAATTTCACATGAAAGCCGCCGGCTCTATGTAATTTGTTCAGATATGTTAAATTGATAATAAAACGGCGGAGTATTGTACACCATTACTGCCGATTGTATCCTATTATCCTTGAAAAACTTCGCCACCATTTTTTAAATTCAGTTTATAAAGGTAAAAGCGCTCTCAGCGATGATGACCAATGACACAACGATGGCAGGAGCGCTGTCAGATTTGGGGATGAAATGGACATCATATAACCCTATATATCACAGAGCTCAGCTTCTCTCCTCTATCATATAACCCTATATATCACAGAGCTCTGCTTCACTCTATCATATAACCCTATAGTTCACAGAGCTCAGCTCCTTATCATAATAACCCTTTATATCTCAGAAATCCAGCCTTATCTCTCTTTCATATATCCCATATATATTCAGAGTCAGCGTCTCTCCTCTATTCATATAACCCTATTTATCACAGTGCTCCTTCCTCTATCATATAAAACCCTTTATAAACACAGAGCTCAGCTTCTCTCCACTACTATCATTAACCCTTTATAACTTGATGCTCAGTTCTCTCCCTCTATATGTAACCCTATATATCACAGTGCTCAGCTTTCTCCTCTATCATATAACCACTATATATCACGAGCTTCAGCTTCTCTCCTCTATCATATAACCCTAGATATATCAAGAGCTTCAGCTCCTTTCATCTATCATTATAAATCCTTATATCACAGAGTCAGCTTCCTCTCCTCTACATATAACCTATATATCACAGAGCTACAGCTCCTCTCCCTCTATCAATATATCCCTATATATCACCAGAGCTCAGCTTCTCTCCTCTATTCATATAACCCTATATATCACAGAGATCAGTTTCTCTCCCTCTATCATATATCCCCTATATATGAAAGAGCTCAGATTCTCTCCTCTATCATATAACCCTAAATATCACAGAGCTCGCTCCTTCCTCTCTCCATATAACCCTATATATCACAGAGCTCAGCTTCTTCCTTCTATCCTATAAACCCTTTTTATCACAGAGCTCCTCCTTCCTCTATCATATAAACACTTTATAACACAGAGCTTCGCTTCTCTCCCTCTATCATGTAACCCTTCTATTAACACAGAGCTCAGCTTCTCTTCCTATTATCATGTAACACCTTATAAACCACAGAGCTTCAGCTTTCTCATCTATCATGTAACCCTATATATCACAGAGCTCAGCTTCTTCCTCTATCATATAACTCCTATATATCACAGAGCTCAGCTTCTCTCCTCTATCATATAACCCTATATATCACAGAGTCAGCTCCTTTACTCTATATATAATCCCCCCTGATTTATCACGAGCTGCAGCTTCTCTCCTCTATCATATAACACCCTATATATCACAGGCTCAGCTCCTCTCCCTTATTCATATATCCCTATATATCACAGAGCTCAGCTTCTCTCATCTATCATATAAACCCTTATATCACAGATGCCAGCACCTCTCCCTCTATCATTTATCCATATATATCACAGAGCTCAGTTCTTCCTCAATTCATATAACCCTATATATACAGAGATCAGCTCCTCTCCCTCTATCATATAACCTACTATAATCACAGAGTCAGCTTCTCTCCTCTATCATATAACCATTATATCACAGAGCTAGCTTCTCTCCCTCTATCATATAACCCTAAATATCCCAGAGCTCAGCTTCTCTCCTCTTCATATAACCCTTTATATCACAGACTCAGCTTCTCTCTCTATCATATAAACCCATATATATCACAGACTGCTCAGCTCCTCTCCTCTATCATATACCCTATATATCACAGAGCTTCAGCTTCTCTCCTCTATAATATAACCCTATATTCACAGAGCTCAGCTTCTCTCCTCTATTCATATAACCCTATATATCAGAGCTCGCTCCTCTCCCTCTATTCATATAACCCTATATATCACAGAGCTCAGCTCTCTCTCCTATCATTTAACACTATATATCACAGAGCTCAGCTCATCTCCTCCTATCATATAACCCTATATATCACAGAGCTCAGCTTCTCTTCTTTTCTCTCCTCTTCAGAAGACTGAACAGAATTTTTAACAATTTGACATATGAAAATGACTCGAGGACTTATTGGATGAACCGGCTCTTTTAAAAGATATAACAAAGAGGTGACGACGGGTGAAAGATCAGATGGATGCTCAGCCGGCCGGTGACTCGCTGCAGACTGAGGTCTGTCATGTATTTTTAAGATATCTTGGCAAAATGTCACCTTCTAATAAACATTTTATAATCAGCTCCGTGACCTTTAAATGTCTTTATAATAAAAAAAACTGTCGAGCGACGTCCATTTACTATTTGTATTTTTTTAGATAAGCATTTACTTTACCTGTATCCAAAAAATTTCTCTGAACTTCATCTTCAAGAGAAACTACATTTCCAGAAAGTTTAAAAAGAAAAAGTCTTCTCTGAACAGAGGTAAAGGGTTAAACTAAGATTGCGAAGGTATGTAAAAGAATACGGCCCGCGGTCTAATGTACAAGAAAAAAACACTATATACGCCCCCTATGTTAAGCAATAACTACTATAATGCTGCCCCTATGTAAAAGAAATAATAAAAATACGCCCCCCTATGTTTTTGAAATAATTACTATAAATGTCCCCCCCATGTAAAAAAATATAACAACTATAATACTGCCCCTATTAAAACAAGATATAACACATAATATCCTCAAAGACAAGAATATAACTACTATAATACTCCCCTTCCTATTACAAGAATTAATACTAAATACGACCCTAGTACAAGAATTTAATACTTTTAAACTGCTCCTTGTACAAAAATATAAACTACTATAATACTGCCCCTTTGTACAAGAATATAACTACTATAATACTGCCCCCATTTTCAAGAATATAACTACTATAATACTGCTCTCAGTGGTCCATGAGTAGAGCTCCCCCCACCTATAGTGAGGGGTCTCGGCTCGTACATGGCGGCAGAGCTTCATTCTGTAATGCTTTCCACACTGAGCCTTTCAGCTTCTACGATATTTCATCATTTTTTTTTACTGTCAAATGAAAGTGTTTTTCTCCAAAGGCATTTGCGGACAAGCCTTGGAGGACGGTGAAGGGTAGAGAAATTTCTTCCCATTCCCTTTGCTCCCAGGGTTTGGATACTTTTTAAGGAAGGGGGTTTTTTTCCCACATCTTAACCCCTTCCTGACGCCTGGTCATAATATTATGGCTCTTCATTCTTTTATCCCCACCTTCCGAAAGCCATATTTGATTTGAACGTTTATTTAATATTTTTTATTTTTTAAAAAATTTTTTTAGTTTTTTAATTTTTTTTTTTTTTTTAATTTTTAAAATTCAAACCCTGGGTATTACCCCTAGCTGGCGTGATCGCTTGTACACCCTTCTGCTTAATATAAATAATGCAGAAGGGTGTACCAAGATGGCATCTTTATTACTTCCTGTCTCATTCAGAAGGTAATAGAAGTGCTAAAATGACTATGGAAACCTTCGTTAAAGAGGTTGTCTCACTACATTGATTCGTCCTGTTTTCTTGGTTTCATTTTGATTTAAGTGTGTTTACTGGCTTTTTCTAGGGGGCCCGTAGAAGCCAGGTCTGTAGCTACACAAACCAGTGCTGGCAGCCCATCATGAAGATTTAAAAGGTCTGTACTATAGCAACCAAGTTTGGGACCTACAGGGAGATTGAAAAGGCCTGTACTAAGCGCCCAGTCTGGCACCCTAAAAGAAGAATTGAACAGGTCTGTAGCTATAGCGACCATGCGGCAAGCCTAAGGAGAAAACTGAACAGGTCTGTACTAAGGGACCAGTGCGGCAGCCTTAGGGAAAGATGAATAGGTTGTAGCTAAGCGACCAGGGCTGGCAGCCTATCAAGGATTTAGACGGTCTTTTCTAAAAAAAAAACCCAATCGGCGCCTATCAGGAAGATTAAACAAGTCTGTACTATTGAAACCCTGCGGTCCCCTATCATGAGAGACTGAAGGGGTCTGTAGCTATAGCGCCTGAGGAGCTGATCAGCCCCAAAAAAGGGGGGGAATCTCGAACAGGTAGGACCTGTTAAGGAACATTTTTTGCAAAGTGACTCTTTTTTTAAAGATTTTTAACATAAAATGCAACCCTTTTTTTGAGACAACCCCCTTTAATTTTCATTTTGCCATTGAATAATTGACCCCGCAAACTTAAGGGGGGGGCTTTTCAGATAAGGAAAAAATGCACAGCACTGTTTCCTATTCATTTAGATGCTACGGCAGTTGCATGGTTTACCCTAATTGCCATTAACCCTAATGACCCTTTTTACGGAATGCCGCCCTGATAAGGGCGACCCTGCGCTGCTTCTACACCCTGTCCAGTTATCCCTAATATATCAATGTGACAACTAGATGTATCTAGTGTTATTATGACCAGGGGTTAATACTTCCATACAGACTTAGATGTGGACATGATATCAAGAGGGTTGGGGTTTTTTTTTAAATTAATTTCCCCCTTTTTTTAATACCATTTCATTCCTGGGCCCGGAGTTTGGCCCCCCGTACAAAAAGTAAAAGATAAAATTATAACTGTTTTTAATCTAACTAGGGGGAGTCAAATTTTGAAATCAGGGGTAAGATACGAGCAGAAAAAAAGTTTTTTTATTTCGACAAAAACCTCGAACGTTTGTGAGTTCTATTCAAACTCAACTTCGAACCCCATTAAAGTCTATGGGAGAAATGTTCGTATAATTTTTTTACCATACAGGTGGGGAGAAGCGGGAATACCACCCATAACATAACCTGGAGACTGGGACAACTTAGAGAAAAAAAATTTGGCTCTAAGAGTGACAGAAAAAAACTGAGAGGTAAAATACTTCTTCCTTCAATGGCGAACTGAAAAAAATAGGACAGCTTGCAAGCGGGGCGAGCTTAGGAGCGGGGTCCTGTTAGGGGCCCTGCACCTGGGGGGCCCAAAAGCCCCCTTGACACATAGGTTTTTGGGGCGGGGTTTTATAAAATTTTAACGAACCCCCAAAACGGAAAAAAAACAGAAATTTTTTTGGGAACGAGTAGTTTTTTAGAAAATCCAAGCATCTGTATAATATATCCGTATATGAGAGTTAGGCCTTATGTGAGCCTGAAAATGTCACCAAAAAACAGCTTCTGGGTGTGGGAAAGATGCGGGCCCCAATACCAAATCCCTAACTATTGCTGCTTGGAGAAAAAAAATGCAAAAAAAGAGCTCTGTAAAAATACAGAGGGGGGAGCGAAAATGGTGTTCACAAGGCAATGCAGTGAAATATAATAAATGGTCATGTGATTTTTGCAGCCAAAAGAGAGTCCTACACCCCAGCGATGACTTTTTTTTACACTTCTCTGTGCCGCACTGATTGGATGGCTGTAAAAGGCAGAAAGGTGATTGGATGTTCCCAAAAAAGTGCGAAAGGTGATTGGATGGTGCCAAAAGTGCGAAAGGTGATTGGACGGGAAAAAAAAAGTGCAGAAAGGGTTTGGGAGGGGAGCCAAAAGTGCAAAGGTTTTGGGGAGGAGCCAAAAAGTGCAGGAAAGGTGTTAAAATGGAGCCAAAAGTCAGGGTGTTGGGTGGACCCAAAAAAGTGCAGAAAGGTGTTTTGGACGGTGCCAAAAGTCAGGAAGGTGATTGATGACCCCCAAAAGTGCAGAAAGGTGAGGATGGAGAAAAATGCAGAAAGGGATTGGATGGTGTCACGAACCCTCCTCGACCACGTCCCGGGGTCGCGGGGCCGCCCGGCTCCTGCTTCCAGGGACCCCTCCCGCATGTCGGGTTCAGGGTCTGTTCGTTTTTTCTACCCCCTCGGGGGCCCCCGGCACGTAGTTTCCCGCCCCAGGGGGCGCGTGCTGCCGGCAATTTGAATTTAAAGGGGCAGTGCGCCGGTAAGGGGTTTTTTGCCGGCATCCCTCCTTTTTAGCCCGGGCCACTTCCCCCCGGCCCTCGCCGATCCTTGGTGTATTTCCAGGTGAAAGTGTTCCAGAGCGTTTCCTGTCTTGCCTTCCCGGTCCCGACTCCCGCTTACTTTAACCGTCTACGAACCAAGCCCGCCTGCCTGACCTCCCTCCCGGGTCTACCCCAAACGAGCCTGCCTCCCTTTTTCCTGTACCTTGAAAACCCCTGGCCGCCACGCAGGAAAGCCCCCGCCAGTGGGGGCCCTGGTGGACACCCCCGCAGCAAAACCATCCCGCTTTGCGGGGGGGCTCTGGTGAATCCCGGGTCCCACTTAGATTCCACTCCGGGTGTGGGCTTAAAGCCATTTCAGCCTTGCGGATGGTCCAAGGATCCACCTCCAGAACCGTAAAGATGGCCACCAAAAGTGCAGAAAGGGTGATTGGAGGGCCCGCCAAAAGTGCAGAAAGCCGCTGAAAACGAAACTGAAAAGGGCGCGAAAGAACTACAACTTACTCGAACGAACAGTAAAATGTTTTGTTTGGTTCGAGTTCTAAAAATTCAAGAAGTTCTACTAGAACTTAACTCTTCTAGAACAGTTCATGGGAGCTGCATAAGAATGTAACCGTGAGCACTCCTAGTGGCGGGAGGTTGCATTTCACTTCCGCTAACTATGGTGCTAACGTTTCTCTTAAGGGGTATTGGTTTCGGAGATTACTGAAGGCGCCGTCTACCTATATATTAAATGAAATGTGATTTAATTTCATAGTTTGTAAATTGATTTTCTTGGCGCGCCTCTTAACAAAGGAACGCTTACACCGCAAACTGTGCCGTTGCTAAGAAACCGCAATACTACATACAGCTGTTCCCAGGGCAGAGGGTAATGGAAAGCACAAGATTTCGCTTCCAGGCGTCTCTGCGTCGTAAATAATTTTATGTGTTGTCTTCCATTAGAAAAAACCCCAATTAATAACCCCCAGGACCTCAGAAACCACCAGCCCCTCCGTCCCCTTGGCCTGGGGAACCGACATCACAACCTCAAAGAGCCAGGCCGGTCAATGTTCACTAATTTGCATATGATTTCCCAGACTCCCCGGCTGCAGCAGTGTTGTAATCTATGTAATTACTGGTAATGGCACATTTATCACCGTTAATGATGTAGATTTTCTAAAGGGCAGTGACGGGCGCGCCTGGCTGCATAAACTAGGGCTCCAACGCGTTCCGAGCCGATGATGTATGAGAGTGACATGTATAATGGAGGGTGGTAGGTTGGCAAAGGGTAAAGCACTGTCCCCAGTGGAACACAAAAGTCACTTGTAAATGTAAGATCTTACAGCTTTTGTCTTTTCCTATTTCAGTACAGCCCATCCAGCTTTCCCAGGCTCCTGAACGTCAAAGGGATGTGTTATAATATACAGTGTTACAGCTTGACAGAAGGGGGCCACTTAAATCATCTCTGTTATCTGATTAACCTGATGATCTATTGCAGGCTCAGACTGACCCACAGGGGAGCAGAAGAAACCCCCAAAGGGCCCCTGGGCAAGGTGGGCAACTGAGAATAGCAGGTGTGGGGCTGCTTCTCAGGAGAAAGGGCAGAGAGAGACAGAAAGCGTGAGGCATGTGTAGTCATGTACAGGAGCTGTAGGGTGGCCCCCAACAATCAGCTCCACTGGTGGACCCCAGTAATCAACTCCACTGGTGGCCCCCAACAATCAGCTCCTCTGGTGGCCCCAAGAATCAATTCCACTGGTGGGCCCAAGAATCATCTCCACTGGTGGACCCCCAAGAATCATCTCCACTGGTGAGCCCCAAGAATCATCTCCACCGGATGGGCTGAAAGAATCGACTATCCTGGTGGGCCGCAAAAATGAACTCCACTTGCGGGCCCAAGAATGAACTGCACTGGTGGGCCCCCAAGAATCAACTCCCCTGGGGGGCCCCAAGAATCAACTCCCCCTGGTGGATCCCAGAATCAATTTCCACTGGTGGCCCCAAGAATCACCTCCACTGGTGGGGCCCCAAGAATCATCTCCACTGGTGGGCCCCAAGAATCAGCTCCACTGGTGGCCCCAAGAATCATTTCCACTGGTGGACCCCAAGAATCATGTTCACTGATGGGCTGAAAGAATCGACTATCCTGGTGGGCCCCAAGAATCAACTCCACTGGTGGGATTCAAGAGTTAACTCTACTGGTGGGCTCCAAGAATCAACTCCACTGGTGGGCCCCAAGAATCAACTCCACTGGTGGATCCCAAGGATCAACTCCACTGGTGGATCCCAAGAATCAACTCCACTGGTGGCCCCAAGAATCAACTCCAATGGTGGGGCCCCAAGAATCATCTCCACTGGTGGATCCCAAGAATCATCTCCACTGGTGGATCCCAAGAATCAGCTCCACTGGTGGCCCCAAAGAATCAACTCCACTGGTGGCCCCAAAAATTTCAACTCCCTGGTGGATCCCAAGAATCAACTCCACTGGTGGGCCCCAAGAATCAACTCCACTGGTGGAGCCCAAGAATCAACTCCACTGGTGAGCCCCCAGAATGAACTGAGCTGGTGGGCCGCATGAATTATCTCTACTAGTGGGCCACAAGAATTAACTACTCTATTGGGCCCAAGGCACCCCAGTCTGACACTGATCTTTTAAGAACAAGGCGCCCCCTATTGATTGGGCAAGAATTCCCACCTCCTGTTTATTGCTTGCAAATAAGTGGGTGGAGAACTATCTCAAGGGGGTAGTGGGGATACAAACACCAGCCTCTGAAGTCATGGGGGGCACAACCAGACAGCATAATGTGGGCCCCTATATAGTCTTTGCTATGGGGCCCGCTCTCTTGGTTGGGAGTGAAGCGTCTCTGTAAATAAAGTTCCGATTTGTCGCTCATGATGTGTCTCCCGCTCCTCGTTAATCCCCCCCTCTTGTCGCAGATTCTAGTGCGGCGGGTTACGTGAGTCATTAATGGCCTGTAAAATGGCCGCAAAGCCTTAATTAAACATTTCAGCCACTTGACGAGAAGACGCCGGCGATGACAGGATAATCTGCACTTGGAGGATTCGAGAGCTCATCGGCGACCGTCCTTGAAAACCCTCAGCAAATCAGGGGAGTTTCGGGGAAGGGGGTGTAAATACTTATCAAGGCCGCTACGAGGGCAAAAGCAAATAACAGCTGAGCTGCTGTGCCCTACGGTGGGTGCGGCACTGACTGCGGGGTCCCATAGTAAGAACCATATTGGGGTCACCTTCTACTGTTGGTTAAACCTTCATGCACAAGACTAGGAGGGGGCCCTAAATTTTTGTTATGGGCCCTTTGTATCCAAAGAAAGGAATTAAAGAGGTATTCCGGTGTTCGGACAGAAAACTTTAAGAACCTTCACGTGTTTTGCCCCCCCTTTGCTGAGGAAGAAACGGGGTAGTGTCAGACCTGCTTTTCCAGCTGTGTCCTTAATTCGGGAAGGCGTTTTTTTCGTGTATTTAAGGGTCAAATCTGCATTTTTCAGAGAAGAGAAAAATTGAAGAGTCCTTAGAGTGTCTTTTTTTTCAACCGCCCCCCCAAAAGGTGCCCGCCCCATTAATGAAAAACCTATTACTTTGAATGGGTAGAAACAAGTGAAAACTGTCATGGGCGGGGCTGCCTTTTTGAGGGGTGGAGCTAACACCTTTTATCAATAAGATTTGAGGGGTAAATGCTCTAAAACTGCTTCATCTTACAAAATAAGGGGCACAGTGTGGGAACAGCAGGTTGACACTAGCTTGTGCTGCCCTCTAAAGGGGGGGGTACAACCTATGTGACGGGTTCCCCTTTTTAAAAGGGCCCTGCAGGATTAAATTTAACATAAGCAAATTTTATAACACAAAACCCTTCATCCAAAACAGGTATAATGGACATATTTGCTCCCACTGTTGCCCCCCTATGTGTCCTCTTAAGTGGGCCGTGGTTAACCAGATACAATTCCCTATGCATTGCGACTCCCCTTAAAAGGGAAATGTGTCATCAAAAAAGTGAGACATTGTTTAAGCCCTGTTTTTGTTAAACCCAATTTTTAGGATTTTTTTTTTTTTTTTTTCCCCCAAATCACTTTCAAATTTTTTTTAATAATTTTAAAGTCTTGCTTTTTTTCATTTGGGCCCCTAGGCCTTGTTTGCTTGCTTTAAAAAAGCAGTCAGAGAGATGCTTTACACATTTCAACCATAGGAGATTTTAAGGGGGTTTGTCTCACAAAACAAAAATTTTGCTTTTTATGTTAAAGATTTTGCAAAAAGTCACTTTGCAATATATGTCATTAACAGGTCCTACTTTTCCTAATATCCCTCTTTATGGGCCCCATCGGGGTTTCTTTAAAAGGTTTTCCGTATTACCCTTTTTAAACAAGACCTGTTTGATCTCTCCCTATAGGTCCCAGCACGGTTACATAGTTAGAACTGTTCTATTTTCCTGATAGGCTGCCAGCAGGGTTTGCTTAGCTAAGACCTGTTCTATTTCTCCGATTTTAAGCCCTTTGTCGGGCCCCTTTCTTTTTGAACCCCACTTTTTAAGCTACGGCTTTTTTTTAAATTCTCCTGATGGTCCCCACCGGGGTTATATAGCTACAGACCTGTTTCATCTCTCCGATAGGTTTGCCAAGCGTTTTTTTTGGGTTTTTACAAAAAAGCCCTTTCCCCCCCAGGGACCGGGTTTTTTCCCCCCGGGGAGCCCTCGTAGAACCAGAAAAACACCCCCCTAATTCAAAATGAAAAAAGAAAAAAAGATGAGGTAAGATAAACCAATGTAGTGAAAAAACCCCTTTAAAGATGCTCAGCCCATTTACTTCATGGGAGAGTTTTTAGTCATGCTCTTGATGGGAAAAAAGTCAGTGTGCAGGGAGGTGAAAGGGTGAACTGTGACTTTTCCCCTCTTGTGAAGGGGGTCCTGTGTTATTAATCAACGGGTTTGTCTCCTTTATTTTTACCCTTTTTGTGCTGATAATGAGCAGACAACTGAGAATCTCTTTTTAACAAACAGGAAGTTTAGATATTATTAGGCTTGGGGCCCAAAGTAAAAAACTGCAGGATTTAAAGAATTTTTAAAAAAAAAATTGAAGTGATATGGAAAATAAAAAAAAAAAAAAAAACAAAACTTTTAAAAAATGGTTGAACATAAAAATGTGATTAAAAAACATTTTTGATGACAATTCCCCTTTAACCTGTTCTCCTCCCCCGAGGTCAAGTCCCTGCCCAAATGCATTCCCATGTGCCCCTTACTCCTCAGCCCTCAAATTGCTCCTTTTTCCCCCCCTTCTTTTTAGCACCTTCCTAATGTTAGAACTGAGCATGCCTGACCACAAACCTGAACTACTGGTCGTAACCCTTGGCAACAAGCTATAAACAACAGATTACGAGTCAGAAATTTGTGTGTAATTCTGTTTAATCACAATATGGCGACGGTTTTTTTTTTTTTTCTTTTTATAGAGATTTGGGGGAACAGTAAAATGTTCTAGATTCGAGTCGAACTTGAACTAGAACCACATTAAAGTCAATGGGAGAAAATGTTCTGGATAATTTTTTACCAACAGGTAGGGAAGCTGGAATTCCATCCATAACAGTCCCCCCCCCCCCCCCCCCAAAAAAACCATAACTAAACCTGGCTTGGTATTTAATACCCCAAATCGGTTTTTAAAAACCCGGGCGGGTTATACGGGGTGCTCTGAATCAGAAATGATAATAAAAATTAAATGACGCCCGGTCTTGGTTTAGGGGGGGAACCTTGGTGGGAATCCGGTCCCCCTAGGGGAAAAAGGGCCGTTCTCCAGCCCGGGTAGTGAAATGAGTCAAGTGGGTGGATTTCCAACTTGCCATCGACCCAGTTTGCCCGCTAGACGGGAATAAAGATATCAGACGTGTACACGAAAGGCTTCATGACCTTCCCTAATCTCACCCGAGTGTAAAGGTTTTTATAAAATCTCCCCCAATATTAAAGAATTTGGAGGACTTGGGTCACCTTGGTTCTTTGATGAGTCCCATTTAACCATCCTCGATGGAGTTGTTGACGGAGCAGACACATCTTGGACTGAGGGGATATTAGGATCCCACATTTTTAAAGTAGAGATCGTTTGGCCGTTTAATAGAAAGATGTGCAGAGCTGGGTAGATTCCTACACTGTGCCCTGGGAGGTTGTGGAATAACACTGGACCCCACCGGGGTTAAGGCCTTAAATCGGCTTGTAGGGAGGAATTAGAGTGTCACACAGTTTATCCCAGAAATCTGCATTAGCGTTACAGGACCAGATACATGCAAAAATCTGTTTCGGAGGGGCGTCACTCTTAGGACCATGCAGTGAGGCGTCGGGGACAGTTTTGGGTGAAGGGTGATATGAACCCAAATATGACTGAGTGAGCGAATCTGAAGTAGGTGTCCTTCCACTCTCATTGACAATATGTTTACAGACGGCCCGCCCACCCTTGTAGGATTTTCCCAGGAGATATCCTGGTCGGGATACAGTTTTTTCCCATTTGTTGAAGATTTTAGGGGAAGCATTGAACACTTTTATTTCGAAGCCCTGAATAAAGCATAGATAAGGAAGGTGGGTTGAGTAGAGGGGCCAATGACGTTATCGAATACATTTTTGTTGAAAATGCCCAAATGAGGCAAAATTTACTTTTGAGAAATGAGGAAACTTAGAGAAAAAGCCAGGAAGTGGGAGGGGGGGAGATTTCCAATTTTGAAATAAAGTCTTGCAAGAGAAAACATTTTTTTCCCTGGGTGCGGTATCAAAATAGTTGGGAAAAATGCACTATCCCCCCTTTCCCTCTCCAGCATTTGAACTAGGGGGTTGTCTAGTCGCCCGCTTGGAATTTCAGGATGCCCCAAGAAAAGATAACCTACTAAGTTTTTTGGTATGGTAGAGTGAATAGCAAGGATCTGGCTCTGTCCTTCAGCTCCTATGGTGTCCATTCTGAAGAAGATACTGTTTTTAGCTTACTTTAGGGAGAAGACGCAAATTTGACAGAAAGCAGGTTTGGGGAGCGACCCAGGGAGAAAGGCAATGCGGATTCATTGTTGAAATTAGAGTATCTTGAGGTATGTTTGACCCAGTCTATACTATGCCCGCAGTAGACTTGCCAGATTATATATCCTTAGATCCGTAGATTTCACATCTTACCTTCCGAGTCCCGTGGAGGAGCAGCTTTAGAAAGTGCAATACGTGGTACTTTTTTTTTGTTCCACAAAGAAAGGAGGGAGCAACGAGGAGTGGAGAAAGTTAATGTCTTTAAGTCTTAAGGAGGAGCGGGATCGTTTGTAAAAGATAAAATAACTTAGGAATGTCATCATTTTAAGCAGGTGGCATTTTGCTAAAGAGGAAGATGAGATTTGTCCAACGTTCACTCTTTGAGATTTAAGTAAAAGTGGGGATAATTGAGATGATAAATGGATTCGGGAGTATTGCCTATATAAATGCCTAAGTATATTATTAGAAGATTTTGCCAAAGATATTAGGCAAGAGTTAATGCGACTATTTTTAGGGTAGTTTGGGAGGGGAAAAGAATCCAGGACGAGATCCGACTTGGACACATTACCTTAAAAACCTTGAGATTAAATGCCAAAGATTATGAATCAGTTCCAAGCCACAGAACCACAGTCAATGGGTGAGAGAGATAAAGGAAATATCAATCAGCAAAAGAGGGAGATTTTAACCTGGTGCGCCCTATAGTTATACCTATAATTGGTGGTGAGATTCGTAGAGCCCTGACGGGGTTCTATAGCTAAAGATTGAATAAAAAGGGATAAAGGGCACTTGACAGTCCCTCCTCTCTGTAGGTGAAACGGTTTGGATAGAAAACCTGAGGTGTAATTTGCGCTAGTGGAGTAAAAGTAAAGGAGGAGGAGATGTAAGATCGGCAAAAGGGCCCTGGAAGCCAAATTATCCAAAACCACCTCAGCCATCTCCAGCTGACCCTGTCAAAACGCATTTTTCTGCGTCTATCAAATCGACAGGACAAGCTGGAGAAGCGAATGTGCGTCCGCCTGCCGACACTTAATCTCATCCAGCACCGCTATACACCTTGCGGAAATATTGGAAACCGCTGTCCCTGCCTACGACAAAACCTGTTTGCTCCGCGGAAATAAGAGTTTGGGGATGATGAGCCGCCAATCTGTCTGCAAAGACTTAGAGATTATTTTGATATCAACATTGATAATGAAATTGAGAATCCGATAGGATGATGAGAGATGCGTCCTTTCCCGGTTTCGTCTTACCTCTATGTGGGCAGTGTTTAATGTCCAGGGAATAGGGGGACCCTGACATAAAACAGTATTAGATATTTCGGTCAGTAAGGGGATATTTTCTGTTGAAAGCATTTCAAAAATTCACTGGTAAACCCGTCCTGGCCGGGCGCCCTTATTGTTCCATATACCTTAATTCGTAAGTGTTATCTCCTCTAGGGATATCGGCATGTAAGAAGATCTTTATCTCAACGACAAAGGGTAGGGAGAGTAAAGTTAGTGAACCAGGTCAAGGGGTTATCATGTTCAGGGGTTTCTGGAGTAATATAGGGAGGCGAAAAAGTCTCTAAGAACTTTGTTGGACAAATTGCCTGCCCAGAATAGTGGTTATATTAGCCCGTCTGAATCTTTTTAGGGTATATATGGTAGAATTGGATTTGCGTCCTTTACAAAATTTGGCTAAAATCCCCCCAGCCTTCTTACTCCATATCTGAACAGTTTAGAGCCACTAAAGCTAACGCTTCGAGATCACCCTGTGTTTCAACCCATCTGTCTAATCAGTTTTGCTTGAACCCAAAGGCTTTAGAGGAAGGGGGGTGATTGGTGAGTGAAAGGTAGAGTAGGCCTGTCTAAGCTCTCCCCCAAGGAGTTAAATTTATGGCATAGAACCTGTTTTTTTTTCCTTAATGGTGTTGTATGGTGCCAGTATTCGGCCTCTCAGGACCCCCCGCTTTGGCCGTTTCCCAAAAGGAGCACAGGAATCCGTATCCCTCCACGGGGAATTTATCTCGCAGGAATTCAATCCAACCCACCCACGGATAATATCAGCAAAATCCTCATCACCAAAAAGATAGGATGGGAAATGCCATATGAAAATCGGTCCCTCTAGGGTGGTTCTCGGGAAAGTTGGAGAACTAGGGGGAAATGTCAGAGAATCACCAATCCTTTATCTCGCAGGACTCCTACTCTCTGCATAAGCTGAGCGGAAAGTAGGAAATAGTCCTATTCGCGACAAAGTCGTGCGGGTGAGAGAAGGAGTTACTCTCTACCTCTGGGTGAATGATCTCCAATCATCAGTTAAGCACAGCATCGCGAAGAAAATTGTTTGGAACAGTATTATATGGGGTTGATTGTAAAGAGAGACAGAATGGAAGTTTTTCTATGCTTCCATGGGGTTTGACTACTAAGTTGAGAGTCCCCTCCTACTAATTATAATGTGGCCAGGGGTCAGTGCTATTTGGTCATTTAGGGATTTAAAGAAAGCCCCTTGGTTTTTATGATGGGCCATAGAACGTTGTAGAGAGACATTTCGTCATTGGAAAGTTTCAGAGAGATCTGATCCGATTGGCCTCTCAGTGTCTGTGATGACGCAAGACTGAGTGGGAAAGGTCATTGTGGATCAAAAATAATTACAACCATTTTTTGTGTCTACTGATAGACCCAGGACTTGCCCCAACCCACAAACTTTAAGGCAAAAAAAGTTCCCAAAAAGGGTTCCTCTAGGTGAGTCTCTTGAAGCTAGAGCAATATCTGCTTTTAATCTTTAAGGTGCGCAAGGATCATAATTCTTTTAGAAGGGGATCTCAATCCCCTTGACATACCAGGAGACTATGCCATATTACGTGGGTAAATGAGAAGTAAGTAGGGAAGAATCAAAAGAGGGCGACTCACACCAGAGGAAGACTAGTCCCATCATTCTTCCAGCAACACTATTGGCCTGGAAAATAAGGTAACACAGCAAGACCCCCAAAAAGGCCAAGAACAGAACCAAAAGAAAAGAAACATTAAAGCACAAGTTCGACAGGTCCACAAAACCAGAAGGACCTCTCCAACAAAAACGAGCTCATGAATTATCCTTATTCCCAACATGTAGGGAGAGGAAGAAAAAAAAAGCAAACAGGTAGACAAGCGAATGTAGCTATTGCCCCCTCACCGGACCCCCAATCACAAGTGGTACAGATGGGGGGACATAGACAGAGCACTCAACAGTGCTTGATTGAAACAACAAGAGACACCGTCATATTGCAATAGTTTCACGAACCAAGTTATGAAAAATTAAGCGTCGAGGCACTGAAAACCTAGTTAAAAAAAAATAAGGACTAGGTTAAGAGGAAAGGATACAGCGTCTCAGTCCCGTATGCCTGCTTGACGTAGGCGCTGGACTTTAGGTGAGAGGCACTTCGAGGTGAACATGGATTTAGATGAGGAACCTCAGTCCAGTCAGTATCCCGCGTCTTTCCTTTTGGTGAATAGTACGGAAATGAAGCTGGGCATGGTCAGCTGTGTGAAGAAGTGATGAACTCAGGGCCAATTTGGCTGCTTCGGATGGTATGTAAAAACAGAACATGGATCCATCAGAGTGGAAAGACTCGGAGTGTAGCTGGGTAGACAAGGAGAATTTCACAATGTTTGCGATGAATGAGACGGTGCACCAATGAATGAAAACGCCCTGTCGTTGTTCTTGGAAAACCTCAAAACCGAGAATCTTCCGAATAAGGAGATTCTGCTGCCTGTGACCTCTATAGGTTGACTGGATTTTTAAAGGCACGGAAATGTGCCACCTTATCTTGAAAATCCAGATACATTACAATCAACCGCCCGTGGGACGCTTCCACACATAGCGGATGCAGGCGTTTGGTGTTGGGATCAGCAGGCTGGAGATGATCGCAAGAGTCAGGGCCAATGCGATGCTCTCTCAACAACGGCAGGGATGATGAAGGCCAAGGAGTTCTGGAATCCCGGTGTTCCGCATGAGAGAATGCAGGGTCCTTCGAGCCGCTACAGATTCCGCACCCCCACTATGCGCAGGTTATATGCGGCGCAACCAGTTTTACCAAGGTCCTCAAGTTTCGTCCGATAGCCGAGGTTGTCGGCTTGAAGCTGTGCAATGGCTTGAGTTGGATATGATCTAAAGCTTTTTCCACCTCCTGAAGGCGAAAGTCCAAAGTTCCTCCAGTTTTTGATTAACTTATTGATGTCATTTTGGGATCTGGGTGAACATGGCGGTGACAGTGCAGAATGTGGCCGCAAGTGTCTCCTGAATATCCGGTTCCCATGTTTTTTAGCTTACAATTAACGGCAGTCGCTCGTAGTCCACAGTGGAGTCATCAACGTCGCCTTCTTCAACATCGGTGGTGTCAGTGTGATGATAATTGGGAAGAGGGCGGTGGGCACTGCGGAGAGAGTAACGGTGGCCAATAAGAACCCTTTGACACATTAGAAGAACACCGGTATAGGAAAATGGCGCATGGTAACTGGCAGGAACCCCTATCACTTTTTGCAACCAGGTGACCCGAGAATTTGAACTTAACCCCTGCCAGACTGGACTGGATTAGACCGGCAAGTACCACAAGGTGGCACGAAAAACATGGGGGGGCAATGGGACTAGCAAAGGTTCCGGTTGGACTAATTAGATGGCAGTACATTAGTGGCAGTAAGTACATGGCAATGGGAACATTGGTGTTCTGGTTCACAAGATTAGGGCGGGGGCATACCCATTGGTGGCACGAGAACATGGGCAATGGGTAACAGGAAGAGTCCGGTTTTTCAACTAGATAGGCGCAGTACCATTGTGGCAGAGAAACATGCAATGGGGAACATGGAGGATCCGGTTCATCTAGATTAAACGGCAGTACCATTGGTGGCAGCGAGAACATGCAATGGGGAACATGGAGGTTCCGGTTCAACTAGATTAGGTGCGGCAGTACGCATTGTTGGCAGAGAAGCATGGCAATGGGGAAACATGGAGGTATCCGGTCAACTAGATTAGACATACAGTACCTATGGGTGGCAGCAAGGAAACAGGCAATGGTCCAGGCCGCTCATACATGGGGGTAACAACCGGTACTCCCCGTATGGGGCCCGGTGGAATAATGGGGGCACCGCGGCAAGCGTCCCCCTTATTCCTCATGGCAAGCGGGGCCCGGCGGCGCGGCGGCCTTACCGAACCGGCTCCGCCCTGCCCCACAGTGTGGGCCCCGAGTTGCGGGGGGCCCCGGAGGCAGGTGCCGTCGCTCCCCGGGGCCCGGCCGCCTGCATTCCGGTCTCTGTCAGCGCCCGCGCCCTGCGTCCCGAGCTCCCAGAAGACCGGCCCGGGTGATGGGACTAATGTCCCCGACTCCCGGGGCTTGCGCGGGTCTGCGGAGCACAGGGCCACTAGCTGCTGCGCTCCGCTGATCTCCCCGGCAGGCTTGGTAGACGCTAGGCCTTCAGCCTGCCGTGCGCCCGGCCCCTACTGCGACTAGTCGGCGCGGTGACTGTCACTTCCCCCGCGCCGCCTATGGCAGGGGCATGGCGGCAGGAGCCGGTGGCAGCATCGGAGCGGCAGGATCCGAGGGCTCAGTTAAGTGATTGATTGTTTTTTTTTTATATACTCTAGCGGCACTGCTGCCTATCTCTAAAGTGGGTCCCTGGCGCTGCCTATCACTAAAGGGGGGCCCTGACTGCCTATCACTAAAGGGGTTCCCTGACTGCCCTACACAAAGGGGTCCCTGGCGCTGCCTATCCACTAAAGGGGGCCCTGGCCGCTGCTATCACTAAAGGGGGTCCCTGGCGCTGCTATCACTAAAGGGGGTCCCAGGCGCTGCCTATCACTAAAGGGGGCCATGACTGACGATCACTAAGGGGGGCCCTGACTGCCTATCACAAAAGGGGGTCCTGCACACCTATCACTAAAAGGGGTCCCTTTGCCTAGCCTATCACTAAAGTGGGGTCCCTGGCGCTGCCTAATCACTAAAGGGTGGTCGTGACTGCCTATCACTAAAGGGGGCCCTGACAGCCATCACTAAATGGGTGTCCCTGGGCAACTGCTTTATCTCAAAGGGTGGTCCCTGGCACTGCTTATCTCTAAAGGGGGCCTGACTGCCTTATCACTAAAGGATGGGGTCCCTGGCACTGTTATCTCTAAAGTGGGCCCTGACTTGCCAATCACAAAAGGGGTCCCTGGCACTGCCTAATCTCTAAAGGGGTCCCATGGCCTCCTACTCAAAAGGGGGCCCTGACTGCTATCATTCAAGGGGCCCCCTGACAGCCTACCACTAAAGGGGCCCTTGTCGCTGCCTATTCACTAAAGGGGTGTCGTGACTGCCTTTACTAAAGGGGCCCTGACTGCCTATCACTAAAGGGGGTTCTCCTGCCGCAGCCTACCTCTAAAGGGGGTCCCTGGCGCTGCCTATCTCTAAAGTGGGTCCGCTGGCGCTGCCTATACTATAGGATGGCCCTGACTCTACCTAACCTCTAAAGGGGGCCCTGACTCTACTTAACCTCTAAAGGATGGCCCTGACTCTACCTATACGTCTAAAGGAATGGCCCAGACTCCACCTAACCTCTAAAGGAGGGCACTGACTACCTAAACCTCTTAAAGGAGGGCCCAGACTCTTCTACCTAACCTCAAAAGGATGGGCCTGACTCTACCTAAACCTCTAAGGAGGCCCTGACTCTACCTAACTAAACCTCTAAAGGAAGGCCGACCGCCTACAAACTAAGGGACTCATGGCTAGGTAACCCACCAATACCTACCTGGGGCTGCCTACCAAACTCACTTATCCCGGCGGGGGTCTACCTACCTAAATAGGCCAATCTAATTACTGGGCCTTTCCCATTTGCCTACCTACCTGGTAATATAAATTGTAGGGGAGCACCCATAGCTTGTAGCAAATTTATTTTAAAATTTTTTTATCCCTCCCCAAGGGGGGGAGTTATTCCTCCCCCCACGCCTCGCAACCCTTTAAGGATACTAGTCCCTAATTTATCGCTTTGTACTCCCGCTCTCTCCGCAACCCCTGGGAATTTGTACAGCAAGGTGGGAATAGGGTAAAGAAATGCTTGATAAATGAGGATTCTAAGATATTTGTGTAATAATTCTACAGTGGGAAATGAAGCGTGGCCCGGACAATTCATCATGGCGGTGTGGAACATGCAGAAGAAAAAGGGAATAAGAACGACTCATGAGATAAGAGAACGACTCCTCAGATAAGACGTCTCCGGTGATCCTTATGTCATGGGTTATTATACTTCTATACTTGATCAGTGCTTATTCACTGTAAATGTGATGTTGACCTGACAGGTGTCTGACCTCTATGTTGTCTCTATGTGGCGGTGGTTGTAGTTATACCTGAGCTGTGTTAGGAGGTACACTTACTTCTTCCTGGTGTTTATTTTAGAAGGTGGTGAAGGTGCGTGACCAAGGGAACATGGAGGGGGATATTGTATGTGGGTGGAGGAGATAATGTTATGTGGATGGAGGGAGAATATTGTATGTGGGTGGAGGGGGGTTATTGTATGTGGGTGGTGGGGGATATTGTATGTGTTGGTGGAGGGGGATATAGTAATGGTGGGTGGAAGGGGATATTGTATTGGTAAGAGGGGGATATTGTATGTGGGTGGACGGGGGATATGTATGTGGGTGGAGGGGATATTTTATGTGGGTGGAGTGGGATATTGGTGGTGTGGGTGGAGCTGGGATATTGAATATTGGTTGGAGGGGGTTATTGTATGGGGTCGAGGGGGATAGTGTATGTGGGTGTTGGTGATATTGTATGTGGGTGGAGGAGGAGTGTATGGGGGGTGGGTGAGGGGGATATTGTATGTGGGTGGAGGGGATAGTGTATGTGGTTGGAGGGGGATATTGTATGAGGGGTGGAGGGGGATATTGTATGTGGGAGGAGGGGAAATTGTATGGTGGGAAAGGGATATTGAATGGGTGGAGGGGGATATTGTATGTGGGTAGAGGGGATTATTGTATGTGGGTGGAGGGGGATATTGTTTTTGGTGGAGGGGATATTGTGTGGTGAGGGATTTTTGTATATGGGGTGGAGGGGTTATTGTATGTGGGTGGAGGGGGATAGTGTATTTGGGTGGAGGGGGATATTTGATGTGGGTGTAGGCGTATTGTATGTGGTGGAGGGATATTGGTATGTGGGTGGAGGGGGTATTGTAGTAGGGTGGAGGGGGATATTGTAATGTGGGTGGAGGGGATATTGTATGTGGTGTGGGGGATAATGTATGTGGCTGGAGGGGTGTATATTGTATGTGGGTGGAGGGGGGGGGGGGTTATGGTATGTGGGTGGAGGGGATTTGATGTGGTGGAGGGATATGTATTTTGGGGGGGAAGGGATTAGTGTATGTGGTGGAGGGGATATGGTTAGTGGGTGGAGGGGATAGTGATGTGGGTGGAGGTGGATATTGTATTGTTGGGTGGGGGGGATTGTGTTATTGGGTGGAGGGGATAGTGTATGGGGTGGAGGTGGATATTGTATGTGGGTGGAGGATATTGTATGTCGGGTGGAGGGGAATATTGTAGTGCCGGGTGGGAGGGAATAGTGTAAGTGGTGAGGGGATATTGTATGCGGGTGGAGGGGATATTGTATTAGGGTGGAGGGGGAAATTGTATGTGTGGGTGGAGGGGGATATTGTATGTGGGCGGAGGGGATATTGTAATTGGGCGAGGGGATATTGTATGTGGGTCGGAAGGGGGATATTGTAATGTGGGCCGGAGGGGATATAGTATGTGGGTGTAGATGATAATGTATGTGGGTGAGGGTATTGTAATGTGGGCGTAGTGGGATATTTTATGTGGGGTGAGGAATATATTGTATGTGGGTGAGGGGATATTGTATTGGGTGCGGAGGGGATATTGTATGTGGGTGGAGGGGGAAATTGTATGTGGGTAGAGGGGATATTGTATGTGGTGGAGGGGGGATGTTGTGTGATGTGGCGTGGAGGGGGACTAATGTATGCAGGTTGGAGGTGAAAATATTGTATGCGGTGAAGGTGAATATTGTATGCGGGTGTGAGGGGGATATTGTAAGTGAGGGTGGGGTGGAATATTGTATGTTGGGTGGGGGGGATATTGTAATGTGGTGATGAGGATATTGTTTAGGGTGAGGGGGATATGTATGTGGGTGAGGGGATATTGTATGTGGGATGGAGGATATTGTATGTTGGTTGGAGGGGAATATTTTATGTTGGTGGAGGGGATATTGTATGTAGGGTGGGGGTGGATATTGATGTGGGTGGAGGAGGATATTGTATGTGGTGGAGGGGGATATTGTATGTGTGGAGGGAATATTGTATGTGGGTGGAGGGGATATAGTATTGTGGGTGGAGGAGATATTTATGAGGGTGGAGGGGATATGATTTGGAGCTATTTTAGCCCGTGGTCATATGATGTGTGAGACAACATATGTGTGACTCACTTGCTATTGTAAACTACACAATACAGTTCTTTTTTGCACACTGAATTATGTGGTAAAATGTGGCGCATTTTTTTGTCCAAGATTCCCGGTTTTTTTTTTGCTGGGGGCGGGGGCGATCGGGTTTCCTTCTGGGGGCGGGGTTATACGGGAGGGGGGTGGGGCCCAGTGCTTCAGGCTGTATGGGGCCCTGAAATTTCTGTTGGCGGCCCTGGCAATGGGGAACAGCGAGGTTCCGGTTCATCTAGATTAGACAGCAGTACCATTGGTGGCAGAGAACATGGCAGTGGGGAACATGGTTCCCCAAAACTGCCAAAATGAACTTTTCTCCACTGAGAATAATTTTCACCAAGCAACCACTATTTAAAATATATTTCTCTGTATAGGGGATTTGGAGAGGGTGTGTTATACAATGATTTCACCCCCATACTGCAAAAAATGAACTTTATGGGTACTCGATTATGATTTAGCAAATCCAAGCCCACTGTATAAAAATATCCATGTATATGAGAGATAGGGCGATATGATGACCCTGCAACTGTCACAAAATAACGACATCTGTGTGGGGAAAGATGCCAGCCGGCAATACCAAACTCCCTAACCTAATTTACTGTCTATGAGAAAGGAAAATGCACTCTAACCAAAGACCTTGAGTGTCCTAACTTTTGCACAACTCCCCTAACTAGGCTACCTAACCTAATCCAGCAGCTTTCTGTCAAAAATCCGCTAAAAACAAATATTTTGCGCCCCCATTATTTTATGCAAGCCAAGCAGACAGAGAGCATTCTAGTAACAGTACAGAAGTGGAGCTGGAAAAAGGCGTTCACAACAGGCATACATGCAAATATATATAAAATTGTCATTGGTGATTTTACACCAAAGAGAGCCGCTGCACCTAATACAGGTGTTTGGAGGTCCCGCCAAAATGCAGAAATAGTGATGTGGATGCCGCCGAAAAGGGGAGAAAGGTGATTGGATGGCTACTAAAAAATGCAGAAAGGTGATTGGAGGGGGGGCCAAAAGTCGACAGGTGATTGGGGGGGTACTAAAAGTGCAAAAGGGGTTGGGTGGTACTAAAAAAGGGAGAAAGCCGCTGAAAACGGAAAAATTAAAAAAGGCGCGTCGAATTAAAAAACTTTTTCTTTTCAAAAGAAAAGTAAAAATCGGGTTTGAGTTTTAAAAAAATCGAATGTTTTCTCTCGACTTTTCTTTTTTAGAATGGTTCAATCAACACTACTTTGTACTATACACTTTCCTAGGAGTCAAGTTTTGTATACCGGAATACCCTTTTAAGTTAACCTGATCTCCCCTCTGCACCCATTTATTTTTTCTAACTCTTTCTCTTTTTGAGCAGTTTTTGGGGACACATCAAATGCCCCGGGTTTTTATAACCCTTCACCCCCACCCCCCCCCAAGTATTTTACAATTTCCCTAAAGGTAAATTTAACCCCCCTTTTTATTTCCCCCCCCCCCCCCCCCCCCCCCCCTGTAGAAAGCCATTCCATAAATCCCTGACCCCTTCTGTGACCCGGCGCCAACATCCCGCCCTGGCCCCCCGGTGGCCCTTCCCACAGCCGTTTAAAAATTAACAAATCTGATCTGTTTTACACGGGGAAAAATGTAGTCCTTTTGCACGGTAAGGCTTTTTCTTCCATTGCCCGAAAAGGCCCCGGGGGTTTCGCGCCTTCGTTTGAAGAGTGAGGGAGAAAAGATATTGACGCTGAGTTCAATTCACTTTGTAGGGTATGTTAACGCTGATGGGTATAGGCCTGTGGGGGGTGCAGTATAGGTGGCACCTATCTAGGGGTCCGGAGACCCTATGGACATTTGCACCAATTGATTTGGGGCCATTCAGGGCTGCCATAAATAATTTTAGGGCCCCAAACAGTCAAACATTTGGTTTCCCAGTCTTTCCAAACCCTTCGCAGTAGGGTTTCCAAAACATTAAACCAAATTTTTTTTTCATAAATTTTGATCATGGGCCCCAAACAAGGGTTATGTCAGTACTGCCCTGATGGCGCCCTGGGGCCAAGAAACACATTGGTGAAATTAAAGGGGCTTTCTCACTTTAGCGATGAGGGTTTTTATCATGAGATTTCATAGGGCAGGTCCCAAAGGGCCCAGGACCTATCTTTTAAAAGGACCCCTTTAAAAAGGGGTTGTCTCACTACGGGACGCTGCTTTTTATGTTAAAGATTTGCGAAAACAATTTACTTTACTTTTTGTCCATTAACAGTGTCCACCTTTTTAATTCCCCTCTTGTATGGGCTGCATCAGCTCCTCGGGTCGCTATAGCACAGACTGTTCAATCCCCCCTTGTGGGCTGCCGGCTGGTCGTATAGTCAGACCCTTCAATTCCCCTGATAGGTTCCACAGGGGGTTGCTATAGACAGACCTTTAAATCTCCCCTGATAGGCCTCCCCCGGTCCTATAGTACAGCGTGTTCCTCTTCCTGATTGTGCCGTAATCGTTAGCCCAAGCCTGTTTCAATCCTTTTTGATAGGCTGCCGCGGTCGCTATGTAAGACCTGTTCAATCCCCCGTAGGCTGCCAGCACTGGTCCTTAGCTACAGACCCGTTAATCTCTCCTGATAGGTGCCCATCGGTCGCTACAGAAAAGGTTGGTGTCTTCCGCAGCTCGTCACGCAGACCCAGTATAGCAAAAAACCCCGTGCATGAATTCAAAATGAAACTGAAAAAAAGGTGAGAAAAGATGAATCGTTGTGTGAAAAACAACCCCTTTAAGCCTCTCCTTCGAAGGGCAAGTAGGGGACTGTCCCATAGACAAAAACATTGCCCCCAGCTAAACCGGGCACCCATTCAAGTCTATGGGAGAGTCCCGACCACATCTCCAGGGGGGCGCTAGGCATTTATCCGGGGCACAACCCCGGAAAAACTGCCCGTGCCCCCAAAACCCTTTGGGGTGGCTTGGTGGGGCGCCCACCGTCCCCCGGGGCAATACGTTCAAGGCTTCGCGGAGCGGAGAAGCCCTAAACCGTGAGAAGTATTGGATCCCTTAACAGGGGTTTTTGACCTTACTTTACTGTAAAGAAGAGTTTTCCCATTTACCAAGCAAGCAGAATCTGTACATAGGAAATTAAAAAAAAAAAAAAAATTAGTATATTTTTCGGTTGCAGAACATTTCATTGTGATTACGCTTCATTTACATGAAAATGGAAGCCCCCCTTTTTGCTTTAAATACGGAGGTGAGACGCACCGACATCCCTTTTATAAAGTATCCCCCCCTCTATAAAGCCTAATGTCCCAGAACCCCCCTGCACGGTGTGAGCTCAGGCTCGCCGCTCACGTTGACATTTCAAGCTGTCTTTAACCCGGGAAAAAAAACGGGGATGATTGTGATTTAAATTTTGACTTGTGGAGCAGTGGGCCGCGCCGCTCCCGGTCGGACCTCCTGCACGTCGGATTGCTTTTTTGCACGGGGCAGAATGAAAAAATAAAGAAAAAATCTTCTCATCAAAACTGTCTCCTGCAACGCCCGGGGAGGAGGGGCCCCGAATCTCCTGCGAGAAAGCGGCCCGCTCTCCAAAGGGCGGGCTGCAAATGTTTTCCGAAAGGGCCATTGGGGAATCGACATCAACGCTGCCCGTAATATACGGTTTTTTAAAGTGACGGCTATGCTGCACAGCATGGGGGCAGTAATGTAGGAGTTATATTCCTGTACATAGAGGGCAGTATTATAGTAGTTATATTCTTGTACATAGGGGGCAGTATTATAGTATTCTTTTTTTTTGTCATAGGGGCAAATTTTGTGTTATTTTCTGTACATAGGGGGCAGTATATAGTAGTTTTTTTCTTGAACTTTTGGGGGCAGTATTTATGGGGTTTATTCTTGTACATAGGAGCAGTATTATAGTAGTTATATCCTGAAAAAGGGGGGCAGTATTTTTGTAGTTATATTCTTTACATAGGAGCATTTTTAATTATAGAAAGGGAAAAATTTTTTTATTCTTGTACTAGGAGCAGTATTATAGTGTTATATTTTGTAAATAGGAGAAAAAATTATTTAGTATTTTATTCTTGTATTTTAGGAAAATTTGTATTAAATAGTAAAGTTATTATTTTGTACATGGGAAACAGTTTTATAGTATTTTATTCTTGTACATGGGGCATATTATAGGTTAATTCGTACTGGGGTATTATAGGAAAATATTTTGACATGGGAGCGTATTATAGTTAATTCTTGTAAAAGGGGGAAAAAAGAGTTTTTTCTTAGAAAAGGGTTTTATTTCTTGTCATAGGGGCATATTTTTTTGAAAAGGGGGTTTATATTTTTCTTGTACATAGGGGGCAGTATTATAGTAGTTCTATTTTTGTACATAGGGGGAAATTTATATATTATATTCTTGACATGGGGGGGAGTTT
Source organism: Phyllomedusa bahiana (assembly GCA_025379985.1). Classification (NCBI taxonomy): domain Eukaryota; kingdom Metazoa; phylum Chordata; class Amphibia; order Anura; family Hylidae; genus Phyllomedusa; species Phyllomedusa bahiana. The sequence continues at coordinate 2,794 of JAODAL010030175.1, read as the reverse complement.
TTTAAAGTAGATATTCTTGTACATAGAGACAGTTTTTATAAGTTATTTCTTATCTAGGGGCAGATTAAGTATTTAAATTTTTTTGAAACTAGGGGGCAGTTTTTATAGTAGTTAAATTTTCCTGTACATAGGAGGAATATTATAGAGTTATTTTCTTGTACTGGGGCGTATTTTAGTAGTTAACCCCTTTTTACATGGGGGCTTTTATGTAGTTATATTCTTGTACATGGAGGCAAATTTGCGTTATATTCTTACACATGGGGGCAGTTTTATAGGTTATATTCTTGTACTTTGGGCAGTATTTAGCAATTTTTCTTTTACATGGGGGGCGTATTATAGTAGTTATATTTTTGTACATGGGGGGCAGTATAAAAGTAGTTTTTCTGAACATAGGAGGAGTATTTATAGTTATATTCTTGAACTTTGGGGCAGATGATAGTATTTATTTCCTGTAATAGGAGATATTTAGGTTATTTCCGATATGGGACGTTTTATAGTAGTTTTTTTCTTTTAAATGGGGCAGTATTATAGTATTTAAATTTTCCCTGTACATAGGACATTTTATAGTAGTTATATTCTAGTACATAGGGCAGTTTATGATTTATTTTTTGTCATAGGGGGCAGTATTATAGTAGTTATATTCTTTACATGGGGCAGTATTTTAGTATTTAATTCTTGTAATGGGACAGTTTTATAGTGTTATATTTTTGTAATAGGGGCAGTATTATAGTAGTTTATTTTTTTCATAGGAGCGTTTATAGTAGTTTCGTATATTATTGTACAAGGGGGCAGATTATAGAGTTATATTCGGACTGGAGCATATTAAGAAATTTATATTTTGTACATGGGACGTATTATAGTAGTTTATTTTTGTCAAGGAGCGTTTATGGGTAGTTATTTTTTGTAATAAAGGGCAGTATTTAGTAGTTTCATGTTTCATATTTTTAAAGGGCCCAAAAAAAAGACGAGCGCCCATCCAGTTCACCCTGTTGTGCAAAGGGTGTTGATCCAGGGGGAAGGCAAAAAACCCCAATGAGGTAGAACCCAATTTGTCCTCATTTAGGAAAAAAATTTTTCCCCGACTCCCAATTTTGGGATCAGAATAAAACCCTGGTTTTAGACCCCCTGCAGAATCCCGGCCTTAATTGTTATATTATTCATCTGAAATGTATCCAACCCCTTTTCAGAATCCCGGTCCTTAAAACTTGTTATATTATTTCTTTGAAATGACCAAACCCCTTTTTTAAAGGGGTTTTTGAATCACCATGACAAGTCCCCCTGGGAGGAGTTTCACAGTCTCACCCTTAAAGAAATAAACCCTTTCTATGTTTTTTGAGAAAATTTTTTTTTCAAGACGTTGAGGACGCCCCCTTGTTCTAGATACAGCCCTGGGTATAAATAAATCTTGGGAGAATTCAAATTGACCTTTGAGTATTTAAAAATTTTTTTTTAGTCCCCCCCAAGCCTTCTTTTCTCTAAAATAAATCCCCCAAACTTGCAATCTTTTTTGGGTACTGTATCCACCCGTCCTTTTATTTTTTTGTTGCCCCCTTTGTACCTGTTCAAACTCTACAATGTCTTTCCTGTGCATGGTCCCCCAAACTGTCACAATATTCCATGTTTTTTAAAACCAGTGACTTGTATAAGGGAGAAAAATGTTCTATATGTCCCTCTTCCCCTTTTTAAATCCCCCCATGATCCTATTTGTTTTGGGCGCTGCTGCTGACATGGCTGTACAATTAAGTTTACGTCCACCAGGTTTCCCCAAGTCCTTCTCTATGTCACTTTTCCCGCCTTTTTCCATCAAAATGTAGTCACGTAATGATTTCTCTTCCCCCATGTGCATAACCTTTTCATTTTCGTGTTAAACCCCCTTAGCCCAAATTTTCCCCGCCCCGGCCTCCCAAATTATCCGTCCCTTTTTAATAACATTTTATCCCTATTGGTTTTTATTACTTTACAGAGCTTAGTATCGTTGCAAGACGTATTTCAACGTGTTAAATTTTTTTTTTTTTTTTTTTTTTTTGTAAGATCATTAATGAAAATGTTAAAGAGGATAGGGCCCAATACTGACCCTTTTGGTACCCCACTGTAAAAGCGATCCCGTCTGAGATGTACCCTTAATTCTACCCCTTTTTTATTTCTTATACATAGGACTATTGTAGTAGTTATATTTTGTAAAGGGGGCAGTTTATAGTGTTATATCTTGTTTCATAGGGGGGTTTGTATAGTTATATTCTTTTACATAAGGGGCAGTATTATAGTAGTTTATTCTTGATATAGGGGCAGTATTGTGTTTAATTCTTGTACATTAGGGCAGTATTATAGCAGTTATTATTTTGTACATAGGGGGCCCTATTAAGTATTTTTATTTTGGGACATAGGGGGCATATTATAGAGTTATATTCTTGTACAAGGAAGTATTATAGTATTATATTCTTGTACATAGGGGGCGTATTTATTAGTTTTTATTTTTGTTAAAAGGGGCGTATTATAGTATTATTTTCTTGTACAAGGGGCAGTATTAAAGTAGTTATTTTTTTTGTTATAGATAATCACTGTGTTTTCACTTCACCCTAGGGAAACGGAAAATCAGTAAAAACTTGGGGTGCGCTCAGGCGATGGGTAGAATAAAAAAAAAAAAATAAGGACGAGACACTAGGATCTAGCCAATTAAATGTCCTTTAAAGTCCAAATTAAAAAAAAACAGCAGACGCGTTTCCCGGGATCTACCTCGCTTCATCAGTTCATGTGTTCAACTGCATGGATTTCCCTTTTTATTAAAGTTTTAAAA